>JBAIZZ010000008.1:1074552-1099477 GCA_037355905.1 Heliconius aoede
AGTTGGTGTCAAAATTGATCGGATCAAGTGAGGAGAATGACTTACACTAACTTAATATTTCATTACCATACCATTTTCTAAAGTTAAAGTTAAAACAAAAAACTAAATCCACGTCTGCGTATAACGCAACGTACTGTAGACCGTCGCTCGCGCTTCATAATATATATAACGGCGTTTCTACGTAACGAAGAAATAACGAACGGGTGTTTACATTTACATAATTTCCTTATACAAATGTACGTTCAATGTAGTTCAATTTTTAAAATCAACACGCTAATGACATTTGAAAGTGTTACGATCATCACTAACCAAATCGTTTAAGTTAAGCAATGTTTTCTAAAGTATCAGATCTTATTTTTATCTTTAACTGACAAGTCATAGAAGACAGAGCGCCTAACGCTACGATCTCTGGATTTCTTCATACATACCATATTCTTAAATTCACCATTGACCATTAATTAAAATGTATTTATACTATTTACGCAGCAAAATACTATATATCGGCACAAAATAGTTTATTACGTTACTAAATCAAAGCAATTCTCTAAGAGATGGCGAGTCTCAGCCAAAATCCTGTCACACAGTTATACAAAGAACGTGGGTGTTCAATTACCACTGGACTGTGGATATTCCTGATAAATTTATAATATTGTTAGCATATCCTCAAATATTTATCATGTTTACGTGATGTAATTGCAAGTGATTATAATGATACAGATTCGAATATAATTGACATGAAATATCTTCCGTATTTTCTTGAATAATTTTCACTATTGTAAGCTTAATATTTGTAAAAAAATTTCACGCTATACGTTTCATACCATATTTTACTCACTAACAACAATATGACATGACAAGAGTAACGATAAATCCAATCTAAAATGTAAATTATAATAAAAATATATATTTACCACAATATATTTCATGATCTAATAATAAAACCATCTTTAATTAAAAATCAGTGATTGACCTTTAAATGTTCTACTCTTAGACGGCACTAGACCTAAAATAACCTTACAGTACACCCTCGGTACGAGAGGGCGCCTACGCAGGGCGGCGCCCACGATATTGAATTGAACCACACAAAGCGGAAGCTTAGAAATTGCCGGTATACGTTGTCTATTATGTCTAAGTGTGATTTGTATCATGAATGATTTTTTAAATTTATATTTATACATATAAATACTGATAGTTTATATGTAATTAATTTTTTTCGTATACAGAAAAGATGGTCACTGCTGACTGTGAATATTATATTTTAACAAAGCAGCTTCACGCTTTTTCCCGCATACGAGAGTGCCCATACTGCTAGAGAACCTTGTTAAGACACTCACTCACTTTCCACCGTATTTTCGAGACATTACGAATGGAGTAGCAGAACCGAAGAATGGAGAAATAAAAATGATTTAAGTTTTCCCCCGGGTGATGATATAACCAACCACCGTCGGGTTCAAAGTCAGACGCTGTTACACTACACAACGGCGATCAAATTCATCTCCATTCAAATCTCTATTTCAAACAAACAGTACAGTGTTTTATTTGTTTTTAAACCAAATTGATATCCAGGTAGGTTAAAATAGTCTTTAGTATAGGTACTTGTATACATATAGTTTGATACTAACATTGCCTGTATTAAAAAAGTAAAAAAATATAGTCAAAAGTATAATACATAGAAGTTATCTTTATCGTGTCACTGAAAACAAATATTGACTTTCTTTGCAATTAAAAATAAAAGATTGGGGTTTTCACACGAAAAGATTAGAGATAATTTGATCATTATTTAACGTGCCTTCTTCGTGAGCAATTAAGGTATTCTATAAGACACTATATATTCTTTTTCAGCTTCAGGGTAGGCAGAAAAAACTAAGTGCTGAGACAAGTGTATTTACACGGAAGTTTGGAAATCAACGGCGTTCGTCGGTCAGACTATACCTTAGCATCAATAATAACTATAGGATTAATTCTACTAAAAAATGCATGGCATGTTAGAAATGCATGCACTAGATCAAACAAACAGTGGCTATAAATCGATAGCGTCTATTTAGTTAACGCGGCAGTAAACAAGACGCTTCACATATTGTTGCCAAATTCATTAAAATCACCGTTCCTGAGAGCGCCGTGTTTGTGTTGCGTGAAATTATCTCTTACTTTAGCTTTATATCAGCTATTAAAGGTTGATTTATAACTAATATAATTGGAATGTAGTTAACTAGTACCATTAGAATGTAAAAGCGTACAATTAATGGAAAATATAGCTCAAATATAAATAATAATGGACCTAAAGAAGTCCAGAAATAGGCTGAAAGCGTAGAATTTATGTGGACATCGGAAAATAAAAAAAATAAATTTATAACGTTTAAAAGATTTCAGAGCTCAGCTTAAAATAATTTAAAATCTAGTTTTATAATAAAATTATAACTTTGACTGCATTTTAAGCTTGATATTGCTAAGATTCTAAATACATAAAACAACAGATTAAACAATGAATAATTGAATATATTCAATAATCGAATGAATATATAAATAATAATAATAATACTAAAGTCTAAGCAACGTTTCAAAATAATGTTGGTATCCAGAAATGTACGCACCAAAATAAACACGATTGACCGGTTAAAGTTTGATTAGAAAAATTTGCACACTTGACATTACCAGTTACAGATCACAGTTTCAATTCTAGACTGAGAGAACCAGTATAATAACCACCTGTCTGCAATTTATCAGCTGTGAGGCTCCGCAGTAGTCTCTTGATACTGCGACGCCGGCGCACGCCGCAACTCTCCTCACCGCTCATACCGCCATTGTCATTACACTTACCTACACTTTACACTTGTAGGTACACTTTTACACTTTACACTTATAAATACACTTTTATACTTATAGTTGTTGTTTGTTATAATCTTTGATATTTTGGATGTAAGTTTGATGCTGTTTTCTTGGTAATTTACAGTAATTTCAGCATATCTATGAGAAATATGGCAAATCGACATCAATGTTATAAAAAAATTAATCTGTGAGTTAGTGTGACGGTTCGCTTTCTGATATTAAATCGTATAAATTATGTATACAATATTGCGAAAAAAAATTATAATTATTATACTGACAAAAAATATTGAGATAAGTCTAAGTTCGGGCGGAAAGTGGACAACGGAGTATCTTAACACTAGATTCTCTCTGCCTACCCTGCTATATGCGGGATAAAGTATGGAGCCAAAACGTAGAAATGAATATACTAAATGTCTTGTTACCAGAGCGAAGAAATGAAAATAATTCACTACCCTGAGTAAGAATCGAACCCGCAACCGCTACGTTTATTGTCAGTCAGCGCCACGATGACAAGACAAACAACATGAAAATTCCAAGAACTCTTTAAAATAACACCAAAATCACTATATAACGATAGGGGAAGCGTAACACTATACTCTACTAAATTATCTGTCAGTTAGACGCGATTACGCCACGTTAGGGTTATGCTAATATCAATCACGGGGGATTTCGTAGATTAACTCATATTTACGGCAAAACATACCTTAAATATAGAACAATAATGTATAAAAGTTATAAATAACAAATTACATTTTGAAAATCAAAAATAAAAAATCTTTTCGTCTAATGACATTGCACAATTCATTAATCATAGTAAGTACACACTGTAAACAACTAATGACAAAATCAATATAATGTGTTCAATGTACGCAACTACAACCATCAAAGGACTAAATGGACTAGAACCCGCAATGACATGGGTTGTAAGGTGTAAGCGTTTATATTCGCAGTTTTGATAGTGAAAAGTCACTATTTTTTTTATTATAATACTATGACACTAAAGACACTTGTCCGTACCTTTTATTATTCGAATAAAATAAGCGGAAAAAATATCAAAATGAAATTAAATCTAACATATATATTATTAAATTTGAATTCCGTTTTATTAAAAAACCAAGTTTTTTTGACGATATTAAATATTTCATCTCCTCGAGTGAGGATCGAACCCACAACCAGCCGGTTTTACCGTCATTGTGCCCCTCGCCACAAACGGATATTTAAGTTTCACGTTTTATTTCCTCCGCGGTAGCCAGAGAAAACGGAGAGCCAAACGCTAAGGTACATCTACATATCTCTTTCGCCTTGTCCACTGTTGACATGAATACTATCCCTTTTTAAATAAAACTGACGATTGTACATCCATGTTGGTACTACGAAATATCAGTAAAGTATACCTAGTGAACCTTGTGCCCTCACAAAAAAAACACGATGCAAAAACATAGTTTAATTGCTTTCCTATGTTTTCTTTCTTTTGATTTAGCGTTACAACTATTAAACATTACGTTCATGTCATTATCGTCTTTACCACAGATGACGAAGAGCTAAATTCGTATGAACAAATATTTTTATAAACTATACCACCTGTGTAAGTATCACAATATTCAATTTTAGATTTTACATTTAAAACATAGAGTATATTTTTCAACGTATTGAACGACTAGTGTATATACTCGTTAAGCCCTTTGATCTTTAGATAGCGTGCTGCCGTCACTCACGCAGATAGGTTATTGTTAGTACTGACCAGGGATTTCCTATCTGATGGAAAGAAGGTATTTTTCTTTAATTTTATAATACTTGGAAGTGCTATTAACAATTAGTATGAGATACTATAAGAATTATGTATACAAAATTTGGCATATATATTTGAATCCGCTTCAGAATCCTACTAACTACTCAATGCTATATCTACACAGTCTGATCCCGTTACGTTACAATAAATATATAATTGTTATATTTTAATCGCTATCATAAAGGATAGTTTTTTTTTTAAAGACGATTTTAGAAAAAAAATCATAAAATATACATTTTATACATATATTTCTTTATCATTCAATATATTTTAAACAATACCCAATTATACTTTAAGCAACAGCTAAATTTCCGACAGATAAGGCAAGCTCCCGAGAGGACTCAAGAGTTAGTGATGACATTTCGGTCTTGAAAGAGGCTCGTTAATTACGCCAAATTAAGCGTTAAGAGAGCACACGCGTAAGCGAGTTTTTTGTTATAAAATCTAGGTCATATAACATTTTATATATGCCTAATAAGCCGAAAATATAGATCTTATTTATATATATATAATATCTACTCTACATACATATTTCCACAAAATTATGAATATGTAAAGATTATTATTAATTATTATTATTAGACCTCCATGTCAATTTCCGAAGTACCTATGTACGAGTATATCAGTCCAATGTAACGTTCTCGTAGCACTGATAGGCGGCGTAGCACTTAGAATTAACCTTATTAGCCGATTAACTTTTAATTGTGACCTAGAAGAGGTTCTAAATATCTATGTTAAAAAGAGAATATAACGAGTCACAATTTTTTACTTTCTTTTTTATATTTAATTAAATAAATTTATATTAAATAAAATCAATAACACAGGCATTCAAGAAACGTCCCACTAACATAACATCGTTATCGCCTACAAAGGAATAGTACCCAATAAACTATTATCCCCATACAAAAGCTAAGGAGAAGCCAGCAAGGAGTGATTATCAAAAACCATTGTTGTATACTGAAGCGTGACTGTTGGAAGCTGGGGAAAATGGCCTTTTATTTTCGTAATAGACCTAAAAATATAACGACTTTCATTCTCATGTTACTCTTCGTCTCTATAATTCGGCGGAAATTGGGAAACTAAGGCGTCTTAACATTAGGTTCCGCGGTTTCTCTCTCTGTGGCTGTTCTGCTATATGCGAGATACAACGTGAAGAAAAACATAAGAAAACAGTAGAAATTTATCTAATCAGCCACGTTTCATCAACTTATAATTAAGAAAATTAAGGTGTATCAGAAAGCTTTGATTCAAATAAAATGAATTAGACATTATATGAACAATTTTCTAGGACGCAAACAGAACGACTGTAATTTCTTAGAGTAAATAAACTATAAGTATTTTTCAATATACAGAGCATTTATACAATATTATTTCATTTGTATCTTACTAGTCTTTGATTTTGTAGTCTTAATACAAAATGTCATACATTCACTATACTTCTATAGATGTACACTAATGACTTTTAAATGCCAAGCTAAACAAGAAAGGTCTATAAGATCTAATTTAGTTTTAGAATTACCATTTAAATTGTATTGTGCATTTCACTTCAAAAACAATACTTTTAGCGACGTTTCATAAAACGACATTTAATTCAAGCAGCTTTACCCTATATCCCGCATATAGCAGGGTACCTAAAAACCTTGTGTTAGGACAGTCCGTTCCCCACATTCAGAACAATTTTCAGAATCATGCAGCGCTTTATCTTATTACTAGAGCGAAAAAATTAAAATTAATTCATTTTCTCCAGTATAAATCAAATCCACTACTGTACTGTTTAGAGTTAGACTCTGTGCTGCTACACTAGAAGGACCTCACGACGACGACCACGATAAAAATCAGGACGAAAATTAATTGTAAGATTTTCAAACCAATCTAAAAAATGTAAAGAAAAGTTTAAAAATATCACGTTTAATATTCCGGACAAGCAAGTAATATAAATTCACTAACTAGACTGATCCACTTATAGTACCATTAAGCGCTCATAAATTTCATGTCGATTTTATGACACGAACAAAGATAAAGATGACAATGACAGTAAAAAATATATATTTATAGCACAGATTTCCGACGAATAGGGTGGAATTGTTTAAGTGCTAGTGCTAGTGTAATTCAGAATTTATTATACTGAATGATAAATGTTTTAATACGCCATAATCAAATAACCATAACATACCAAATGTTTTTCTTATCTTTACTTATTTAAATTGTGATATAGAACCTTCTAGTGTCAAAACTCTACGCACCCCACTTTACTCCGAATTCTGGAGATATTGCGCGTTGAGTAGCGGAACTCAACGCCGCAATTTGCCTCCACACCGGAGCAAAAAAATCAAAATGTAACAAATATTTAATTTCGGATTTCGGATCAAAAAAGTAACCTGTCGGAATTACCGTCACACGCTTCTGCTCCTGCGCCAGAACTAACCTCGAACATATACACAATTACGACATACTACATACATACAAATTATTAATAAAATGAAAAGTTCATAGTAACTTGTTTCGGCAACGAGCAATGTCAAAGTCAAAGAGATTTAAGCTCTAAAAGCTTATGAAAAGTAAAAGTTTATACTGCTTGTTATGGTTACGACGAGACGGTATGAATACTATTGTATACGAAACGACACCCGACATAAAGTACTTATGCTTATACTCGTAGTTAGACTATCCCTCGTCCGCAACTTGGTTTGCTTGGAATAAAAGACATTAAATGGAAAATCCCATGATCTCTTGTCAATAATCACCTTCACTAGTATTAAGACACTCTGCTCCCCAATTTTCGCCGAATTCTGGAGGCATTGCGCATTGAGTGCCGGATCTTGTTCAGGTACCTATAATTAGATATATCTTGTTTTACACGTGCCCAGTGCTTCCCTTATGGGAATATAAGGGGAGAATGTAGATTCTGTCATATTTACATGTCCAGTAGCTATGTATCTTTTAAATAAAGCGGAAAGTGAGGAACGGACGCATCAACTGGTACCGGTACAAAGGCGGATATCTAACACCAGATGGCTGGCGTAGCTCCAAGCAATCAGATGTTATTCGGACGATATTTTATTATAGGTACATCAACGACTTCGCTAAAGGCTAATCGTAAAACTAGTCTCCATATGGAACTAAAAATAATATACGCCAGATACACAATAACGTAGCTACGTTCCGAACATATCCTGTTTACGTGTACATAATAATATACAGCGTGTTTTAATTTGCGCATTGGGAAAATGATCCAACTATTGTTTGAATGAACAGGTTTATGTGTAGAATTGAATATTTTTAAAAATAACGGCAGCAGCAGCAGTTAGCAGGGTAGGCGGAGGGAACCTAGTGTTAAGACACTCCGTTTCCCACTTTCTGTAGATAAAAAAAATAAATATATTTTAGATTCATCTTATTATTAAATTAAATTCTTGAGGCTTTATTTATATACATATATATATATATATATATAATAAATAACAAACTACCATAAACTATAACGACGAAAAGTATAATAACTAAAATAATTATGAAACATTTTTCTTAAACACTGAGAATATGAAAAAAAATGGTTTAAGGGGTTATTCATCTATGGCTTCTTTGATGCAACAATGACTATACTACTATTACTATGTAATTTACTTAAACTTCTTTTAAAAAAACGTTCAGTCACGTCACTGTAACATCACTTCTGTGATGCACAGTTAGAAACACACTGTGTATTCGCCACTCCACTTTTATAGACTACCGCTAAAAGAATTTGGACGTAAAACGGGTATTAAATATGCAATATGGATATAGATAGTAACAAGAACATATACCTGTGTCAAAATTTGAATTTCATGTCACCATAAAACTATCGCGTTTTAAACAACCATTAGCATCTATGTCACATTGTTTGAAAAAATATTTTTGTAGAATAGGTAAAAACACAATTAAAGTGAGGAAAATTACAAGAAAAAAATTCTACGAGTAATATAAAACTTTTTATGTAAGCATATGGTGTATTCATGATTGTAATCTTTGTATTTTTCATAAAAGTCCATTACTATGCAAATAGGGGCTAGGACTCATGTCTACACTATCTCATTTATATTATAAAGATTTTGTATCTATGATATTGTAATAAGTTTAAACAGGCAAAGACGTAGCTAATTGTAGCATAAGTTCATCACTGGCTGTCCTTCGTTATTTTAATTTCTTTTCTAAGTGTCTTATATTACTAATATACATATCGATAGCTTCGTTTACATCTTGAATCTGAATATACTCGTATAAAAAGTACATTATTTAACGAGTAAAGCACTTTTTTTTATTCTAGTCAGTTGAAAACTAAATATTATTAGTATTTATCAATGAAATTCGCAAACAGTCACGTCATACATAATCATCAACGCTGTATTCTCATTTTGAAGTCTCGAAATAAATGCGTACAAAATGGAATGCTTGTAAGGAAACAGATCGATATCATTTATCAGTACTGGCGCGAGTCCAGGCGGTGAAGGTCAGCTTACTTATGTGCAATCAACAACTAAATATATTTATGTTAAAATGCATAAGGATTCTATTATATTAGTTTTATATGAAATTTACGAACCAACGATATGTTACAGGTGAATAACAAGTCAATAAACTGTAGAATATGAAATTCAGTTTAACTTATCTTAATAATATTAATAGATATAACCAAATTAAATTCGTTTATTCTCTTTATTGAGATCTTATATAATACTAGTTTATGTTGGCGGCTTGCCTCGAATGTCGAGTAGAATAACTAAGATATGACAAATTTTAAGTGCCCGAAGTAAATGACCTCTGGTGTTACGGGTGGGTTACAACAAAATATATTCATATCGTTTCTCAATAAATAAATTATTGAACAAAAAACTAAATAGACAATATTAGTTTATGAGATTAACATGTTCAACCACACAAACCCTTTAAATAAACAAAAAAATATATTTATAATATAAGCCATTAGCACCTATGTATCTAAATATAAACTTCACAAGATCCAAAGCTATGGACTATGACATCACCTTACTGGCATAGCTGCGCACAGAGCTAAATCAAGCACTATATCCGAGCAATCAAGTAACACTAATCGTGTAGGCAATCATCGGGTCAACACATTCAACTACTCAGGGATTCCCTTTTGTGATAGTAGTATAACAAATATAACGAAGTGGTAAAATATACATGCATACATTTGTAATTTACTATGAATATGTAATCTATACTGCGAAAGTACTGGGTTATTTGCACCTGAAAACTATTAAAATTATTTTAACAGCTTCACGCTGTATAACGCATATAGGGAGATAAGACAGAGACAACCTACCTAATAATAAGGCACGAGATCGAATTCACAAATGTCGCGTTACTGTCACATCCCTGTGGTTTGCATCACGACGGTCTTATTAAAATGATTTGTTTTTACAAAATAAGAAGGTAGGATTCAATAATTTCCTAGCTCTAAAAACAAAACGAAGATCGATATGAGTACCGCTACTGCACACGCAATATCTCAAGAGTTAGGCATTGCAATGGGGAACAGAGTTTGTTATCACTTGATTGTTGAACTGTGCTACCCCGGTATGTACAATACGTGATTCATATAAATATTGAAGTTTGGTTTTTATTCAGAGACAACTGTCATTACAATTAAGAATATCTATAGTTTTTTTTATTACAAGCAGCAGTCAAGGACTTTAGTTTTCGTCGAATCAGCAACGGAAGAGCAATGCCACTCTGGTTGATCAAGGACCTTCGAGCCTTAGTGGAATCAAGTACAATATTTACCTACTTACCTACTAGAGGTATACGTCAACTTATATTCCTTCTAAGTGTACTAACAACTTCCGAGTACTTAAAGCCAATTTAAATGTCCAATTTAGCATGGAACTTTAAATAATAGGTCGGGGCAAAAATATTTTCGTATATTGAATGTATTATTAGTAATCAAACCTCAATGGGTATACTGAATGTAACTAACTGGCTGGCTTTTATTGCCATTAAATATAACATTCTGAAGATGCAATAAATAAAAAAAATTAGATCCCGCCATTTTTTCATTGTTTTTCAAGCAAGCAAAATGAAGAAATTCGGTGCATTTTAAAGTTTTATTTCTAAAATTAGCTATAACTTAATAAAATTTGTCGATTAACGTTAACTAAGGGTTATAAAAAAAATTATAGTTAAAAAAAAAATTCCTTTGTATGAATCCAATACGAAAATACTTTTGCCCAGAGCTTTGATTCAAATTCTGTTCATCTCTTTGAATTATATTAACGTACCTTAAGTTAAAATTTTGCCTAGTTTTCGAGGTGTTGCGTGTTGAGGAGCAGAACTCAACGCTGCGGTTTGCCTTTAATTTAATTTTTATTATTTTTTTTTTATTTTATTTAATTTCCCCGAGTGGGAATCAAACCCACAATTGTACCGTCTAAAGACACTAAATTTAATGTAACAATTTTAACTCAACATTCAAATCAAAAAATGAAACAGAAGGCATTTATGATAGTTCAACGTTCCTTTACATTTATAACTCCATCGGCTCGACGAATGAATCGATTTTAATCCCCGTTCAAGTGACACTCGGCCGTCGATTGAAAACCATCGCACTATCTCATCACCTACCGTGTGCGTCCGTGGATAACAGATTTTAATTGTACAAAAATATTTAATTGGACACAGTAGTTGTTACACTATTGAGAATTTTTAATCTTTCAATGACATATTTTATGAAACCTGTACAAACGTATTTATTTAAATGTGGTATTATTGAAGCCTTAATATTGTTGTTTTAACCTATATCTTGTATTATGTTCATTATCACTTTGCATCTTGAGAGGCGAAACTCAATGCCGCTGTGCCCCGTTACCAGAGCAACAAAAACAAAATATAATTTTTTTATTCTTCCAAGGTGAAATCGAACCTACACCCGCCGTTTAGTATGTGGATATGTTAAAATACAAAACTAACTCTCTCTACTGTATACCGCGAACAACAAAACACGGTGTGCAGTGGAATCCTATGGGGAAGCTCGCCATGTATCATGATTATTTTAAATTCGTCTAGACTACCTGGCTCCGCGTGTGTATAGGCTGATAGCACACAAGTTATTATATCCTTGATGCTTTAAGATTGATTAATCATCTTACCTTACCTTACCTTACTCGTGGAATAACGTTAATATATATATATATATATATCATACAAAATATACCCAAAAGATTTCAATTCGAATCAAGCAAGTGTTCTTATAGGAACAATAAACAATTTAATTTGCAATTATAATGATCTAAGTAATAAATATATAGTATTTAAGATATAACATTTTAATATAAAAATAAGTCACTTCAGTGTGTACAGACCTCGTACACAATAGACGCGAGTATACTAGCTATGTACACACGGCGCGTTGCCGGTGAGCTTCCGATTCATTGATTTGGAAACATTCATTAAGCAAATAAAGCCGCGATAGTTGATTGAAAGTGTATACGTTGCCTGTTTATTCTCTATGAAGACATGTTTAAATTAATTTATTATTAAATATTTTTTCAGCTTTCAATTGTATGCCAACAACCAAGTGTTAAGACACTCCGTTACAAGTGACGGAAATTTCTAACTCTCATTTTTCTTCAAATTTTTGTTTTGTACAGGAGCGACGAATTGAAAATAATTAGTTCCCCCCAAAGTGGAATTTTGGCTCAATAATATTTTGCGTTAAAGAAAGAAAATTTTTGATTGAAAATTTGAATACCAACCATACAAGTTGTACAGTTATAATATTTCTTGAATTCTATAAAAAAGCAGATGGTGGTACAATTTATATACATAAATAAAACTCTACCCTTATGTACCTACTAACAACGCAGAAACACAACTACTAGTTAGTTAGGTAGTGTAGATGTACATGTATGTTTAGCTTAGTCAGATAAAAAGCTATGTCACATAGCGTCACACACTTCGTGTTGGAATATGAAGAACCATGAGATATTATATGGGTATTACAGAAGAAGGATGAAAGAGAGACAAATTCTATGGCGAGCTCTTGGTACAATATGCAGAGTCAGTTTATGTGATCAATCACCTAAAGTTGCAGAATCGAATCCGCATTGAAGATATGACCAGAATTATTTTATTTTAATCACCAACATAGCGTACACTTGCAACATAAACAGAAAAAGAAAATCATATAATTAATAACAAAGTGTCGCCACAATTATAGCCGCTGCACGCATATTTTACATCTCCACAACCCGTCACTATTTCGAATTTTTTAAAACATTTTCAAACAAAACGACACCATACTCAATAATCATAAATCAAAAGCACCCCATATATAATATAATATATAAATAAAACACAACTAAACCAGGCTACGACCTTTCGTAACGATTATTAAAGCAATAAATCATAAAAATGTGTTCCTGAAACACAATCTATAAAGAAGTACAAGTTGTATCATTCAAGTGCAAGCAATGCTATAACAGTCGTCGTAAACAATCAAGAGTGAGCGTCGGTCGTCGCTTTAAATAGCAGTGTTTGTGGATCGATGTCCGACCGGAACTCGCGTCTATTACCGGCCCCACTGCGCTGTGCTGGGCTGATCTACTGTGCGTGTAATGTCCACAAAAACACTAGTAGTACTTATCGCTCATCTGGAGAAACAACGACGTATTTGCAAATTCAATTTTTATTCAAATTCAACAATTGCACTTGAAATTGAAATCTTTCAAAAGACGCTATAAGAATTTTTTTAAAAAACTTTTTTAAAAATGTCTTAGTATATACAGGAATATTAACATCAAATAAAATAGGTAATGAAGTCTTTTTATTACTGGCAGTACTAAATAAGCTACAATAATCTCTACTATAATGTTTAATAATTTAAACTCAATAAAATAACAATTAAGATGTAGTTTATTTGTAACTCCAGCGCTAACCGTACAAGCCAATAACGACACGTGGCTATATTTATTTGCATTGAACATCCCAGTCCACTAACTACACCTAGCCAATGTAGCCCCATTCATGAATATATGTGTACATATATAATTGGCTATAGGTATATGCAGTTTTTAACTGATAGACTGAGTAATTATACACAATTAATAATAATGTAAAATCTACAAATGAAGGGGTTATGACACTACAATACGAAACATTTCGCCCAATTTTCCAGGCATTACATATTGAGTAGCGGAACTCAAAGCAGCGTGTTTTGTAACAGCGCGATGAAATAAAAATGATCTATATTAATATAATAAATTGGAAGAGTTTATTTGTTTAAACGCTACGATCTCTGGATCTACTACTGGACTATTATAGGTGGCATGCGGGCGAAGCCACGAGTGGGCCGCAAGTAATTAAATATGTCTATTGCCCCGAATGAGTATCAATTCCACAACCATTGCGTTCAGAGTCAGACGTTGATCCACTGGACCACGGTGACAAAATATTACATAAATGAATAATATTACATACATTACTAACGCAACAAACACAAAACTAGTAATACGAAGAGGCGCGGAAGTTTGTAAATAGAAATACATACATATGTGCGCAAGCGCAACGCGACAACGCCGGGGAATGCGCGCGAGTTATTTTAGAGATTATAATGACGTTTGTCAAGAGCTTAGAAATCATTTTGACGGTCAGTGCATTATGAATTTTAAAAGTACATATCATTTTATTAGTATACAAGACGTCACAAAGAACCTTTGTTCTTGTGGATTTTAAGACGTAAAAATAATTATTTGTCTTTTACTTCTTATAAAATTCCAAAAAAAAGACAAATAATAAAAAATTGCTTTGCCTCTTACGAAAAGATAAGTAAAGAAAACCGATAACTCATCATTACATCCAAAGTAGAATAAAGTAAGTAAATATAAAAACAAAGAGAAACAAGAAAATCTCATCTGGATACATTAAGCAAATATATAAACAGAATAAGTGAACGTCTTCAATCATCAAAGGTTGACATTTTTCATAGAAGTGAGTTATGCGAGATGTGTTCGGAGTTGGTCTATACTGAATATAAGTCTTTTTTTTAAATTATGGTCTTAAAAAACATAAAATTTATGAATTTTAAATTAAAAAATATGTTTTATAAAAATATGTATATTAAGTAAAAATCTTAAAAGCCTCAACAAAATATTTGAGATTTTTCGTAAAAACAGTAATTTGCAGAACGTCGGAGCCCCTTTGTAATAGCAAATATTTATTGTTCCCGACGGAGCGAGCCTCTAAGGGTCGGTAAGGGATCAAGTTATAGCCACCTATGAATGTGGCGCCGAATAATTTTACTTGCTTTAACTTAACACTAATAACAATAATAATGAGGAAAATAGACGGCTTTCATTATGAAAGCAATCCAATCTCAATTAACGAGAGCTTACGTACCCACCTAGAAAACACTTTTCTAGAATATTAGTAGTTAATCAAACAAAAATAAGTATGTAATGGCAGTTTTTCTTAATTTTTTAATATAAATGTTTTTTAACGAATAGTTTTTGGTTTTCTCTTTAAAATATTTAAGTATTAATTTAGAAATACAAAGCTACGTACAATTCACTTTTTTAATCGAAAATTACGGAAATTGACATAATTACTTAAGAACGCACTCTTACACTAGTATGTATAAAGAGTTAAGCATATTTAATATAGCCCCACCAAGCACAGGCACGTGTAGGAAGTATGAAAATGACACAGCTGTCAACAATAATAGCTTGGAGCTTTCAGAAGGCACTATAGCGTATGGCAGAGAAGCATGCGACCATAGCCTTGACCTAAAATGTGGTGGCTAACTATGCAGAACGAGGAATTCCTTTATACAATTATATATGTATATGTTATATTATACAAAGGAATTTCTCGTTCTGCATACAGTCGATCTCATAGGTATGGATATAAGATGTAGCTTTAGAGTAGGATAGGTACAGATGGCATAGCACTACAAGGTTATAGTGTTGAGATACTTCCCAAAAAAATAAAGAATTTCCCCAGCAGAAAATCGAACCGACAAACGTCACGTTTACAGTATTACCGGGGAAATAACGAAAAACAAATTCTGGCAACGATACCGAGTTGCATCTTAACTCAAGACGCCTCGAACTGTTTAAAAGCTTCATTTTGGACCAAATGATAAACCTTTTAAACTTAATGAATGAAATTAAGATTACTGTACAAATGGGGCCAAACAACTTTGAAGTTAAATGTAGTCGTATTAATAAGTGTACAAAAATAAATAATTATGGGTCAGTGAAGTGTGAGCAAAAAATATGTAAATTGAGAATCTTGTTATATATATATATATATATATATATATATATATATTCAGTCCAAAAACACTTCAAAAGCGAACTTTCTAATGGGAATCAAAGTTACAACCATTGCAAAACAACTTTTTTATTAAAAATACACATAAGAAAGGATAATAAACTATTTTCAAAGCATTGAATTTGTGGATCTGATAGTCTCTATCTCAGTCTGTCTGGCCAATTTTGTTTTTATAGAGAAATATATGTGTAGTTTATTTTTTTTACTGAAAATATATATTTTAATAAGAAATAAAAGCTGCAAGTGGAATTCAACTTTAATATATAAAAATATCTTATATAACGACAAGTGATCAACTCCAAAATCAATGAGAAACAGAACAGTAGGGCGTTATCGCTGGGATGTCGGTATCGCATCCTGCCGATACGTCTGTTCACTGACATTTCTCCTGAATAACCTAAGTACAAAGCGTACGAAGGTTGTTTTGCTATTTAGTCCATATAATTAGTAGTTCTTGATAAAATTAGCTATAATTGTTTTTCTTGTACGTTAATAGTTTTGGATTTAACATTTTACGGTGAATAATTTTATATTAAAAATATTTAAATATTTATGTATTTAATAGGTATTTTGTATTAAAAATATTAATCGTCATATCAATTAACCTTAAATAAAAAGAAGCGCAAAATTGTCACAATCTTATTTGGTTATATAAAAATAAATTAACTATAACAAATAAATAGAGTTACATCAACAAGGAACAAAAAAACAGAACAAATGTGGTTAATAAATAATATTATTAGGTGAAATCTTTGTTTGGTTGAGCTCTGTTACCTCAAGAACTACTGGTTCAAGTTGAAGATTTATTGTGTAGGATAGTACTTTAACTAAGAAAGTCTATAGAATATATTATAGCACGTTAGTAATTTGTAGTACAATGTAATCGACATGTGTCATATACAACGAGTAGTTATTTCTATTTCAAGACGCGATAGAGGCAGATAAAAGATACAGTAGCACGAAAATCAAGTATAATACGATTTAAGTGGAAGTTTGAAACCAAAAAATATCAGATATCAGCCCCGGGGAGTAGGAGGGATCCTAATCAAATCATTGACGCAATGGCACCGCACAAACACTACGGAAGGAAACAACTTAGAAAGTTAAAAGTTTGCTATGTGGCCACTAAATGTTAAACTTACAAATCTCGAAAAAATATTATGATCTTTATCAAGTTTTTGTTCGTGTATTATGAATGTGTGTAATGTGTTTAATTTAATACAGTTACTTTTATTATCTTTACATTTAACAATGAAATTACAGCAATTAGCAATAATAAATGAAAAGAAAATATCAAGAAAGACCAAAATTGTATCTCTCTTATTTTTTTTTTAACTGTCCCTCCTAAGCAAACCTAACGCAAGCCTCCAATATTTCACAAAATCTCAAAAAATCTCTAAATGTAAATATTTAGCAACGCTGTCCTCGTGGACTTAAGGGGTGCGCCCTAACCAACGCAAGCCTTGGAGCGTTCCATCACTCTTGTACACAGTACCTATAAAACTTATAAATATATTTATACATGTATTTACTGGGGTTGTCCCAAAGAATGTTACAAACTTTATCCCATTTGTAATAGGTAGGAGGGTCTTTTCTTTTGTCGATAAGTCCAGCGATACGATAGGCGTAGGTATTTTTTTAACAAAACATGTATTGTTTTTTCGTTGAAGTATGTTTTTAGGCAATCTTAATTTATTCTATTTTATGCCAATATCTGGCCCACATGTCTAGACATTATATAAATAAATATAAAAAATCTATAATAAAATATACAACAGAGACCATACAAACTAAATTACGTGACCACGGTCTGATACAAAGTGTTCAACACGCGATTAATCCGATTAAAGTGTTCAATATTGGCTGAATTAAGTGTTACCAAAATACTGTATTTTAACTTCACCTGTGTTCCGAAATGTAACAGGGAACCCAGTTAAGTAAAATAAATTTTCCCACCTTTCGCGTTATTCTCTTTATTAACTCGTCTTGTCTTGTTGGATATATCGTGAAGCTCTAAAACATTTTTCAACATGAAGTGATTTCTGGCAACATAATCTCAGATCCTTCAACAGAACATTTAAAAACTAACATTTACAATGTCTCGTAAACTATTTCCACAGAAGCGGGAGATTGTAAAGCGATTAAAATTATAATTAGAGTAGTGGTCGTGTGACTAAGTCGGTGTACGTGGGACCCTCGCAACGTACGTGATCTCATACGGACGGACGGACGTATAGTGTTAGTAAAACGCCTATATAATAACTGAAATTACTTTGAAAATAAAGTAATCAATTTATATATGTTTTATAATAGTTTTATGTATGTAAAGCTCGAAAACACATATATCAACACTGAGTTCCGCCTGCCTCGGTGAAAGCCATAGATAGCTAGAAATCAGCGAGGGTGAAAAAGTGTATGATATAATATTTAAATTTAATTTAGAAACTTTTTTAAATAGTAACCTATCATTCCGATTTACCTTTTTTTAGATTAACCTTTTATTACAACTGTCTCGGCAGTTTCTATATAGTTTCTATAAAGCAGTCGTGACAATACTAATTTATCAAAGTTGTGGAAAGGCGTTTGTGTGTTAACATATACACACCTATACACACCTTGGCAATGAAATTCGCGCTCCAGACTATTTTCAAAATATCATTTTTACTAATAAATAAGTATGAATCTGTAAGTAATTGATTTAAAAAAATATATAATGATAATCCATTTCTATAAGAAGGCTATTATAGTCTATAAACAGTCGCAGGAAAAAATTAGATGCATATGTAACAATTGCAATAACTAAGAAAATAAATTTCAAAAAAATTGAGAATCAAGTGAAAACTATGACCAAAACAAAAAACATAACTGCATATACTAAATTATAAATCCAGTAACATCCACGCTATCATGACATTAATCCAACGATGCATCAATAACCAAAATTAGTTCACTGGTTTTATAGTTACCAGGGAACGTAGTAACAAACATACAAACGCCTTAACAAATACATCTATACGGGCTTCGCCACGGTCGGGTAAAAAAAGAGTTACTGTAATAAGTATGCATTTCATACAACTCGAGCTTAACAAGCTCGCGAACGTGAATGAGTCATGTAAGTTGTTCAGTTAAAACAAAATATAAAGAGCAAATCACTTGTGTGGCGCTAACATGTCGCTCTCGAATCACAATTGATTCAAACGAACCAATTGCTTTTATACGATATATTGACTTGCCGGGACGATGGTTTGTTCCAACTTAAGTTAAGTAGACAGTAGGGAATGTAATAGATATGTTAAATATATATAATACAAACGTGGAATAACTATAATAACTTCAAAATAGTTATTAAATTATTGTTTAAAATATTCCATTCCATTGTATTTCAATATCAATATATTCCCAGATACAACATTTATCACAAATATTAATTATAATGCAAAACTAATAATAAATCAATTAAATAACACAAGCTAAAAAAAGGAATGTCAAACATTCAGTGCATTCGTAACTATCTTCGACCGTGACCCACACTTGTGGGATGCGACAAAATGTCAAACATTATATCGAAGACTGATAACACAAGTTCGCACAATCACTTAACATTGACCTTGTGCTTGAGTTAACTTACTTTCAAATTGTCGAGCTAATTTTTATTTTCTCTCACTAACGGATATGAAAAACATTAATATATTCATAGATACATTGGTTAGTATTTTTTAGTTTCACGGTGTATCCCGCATAGTGCAGGCAGAGGAAACTCAGTGTCAAGACACTCTTTTTATTTTATCGCATTTCTCATAACAGCTAACTAAAATTCTTCTATGAAATGTTTAAGTGTTACGGATGGCATACGATAAAATATACGACAATTTAAGATATTTTTTATAACATATAGTTATTACCATATTTCTCAAAATCAGTTCACAAAAATATATTATATTTTTTCAACATCTTTGATAACAAAAAAAAACAGCCATCAAACAAAGACCTTATAAAAAACCGAAATTTCCTTACGTCAATCAATCCAAACAAACCTTACGTAGTGTCCGGTTTTTATCACTACGCTATCATTTACGCCACTAAACACTTATTACGTACAAACAAACACTAACAACCCAACCAAAAAGTTCGATCACTGCAACGATTTTAATTACAATTTTCGCAAAAAAGTAAAAATAATCGAAAAAAAACGAATAATTTCGCAAATAAAGTACATTATTATCATATTAAACTCGTAAACTATAATATTATCGGGCACGTCCACCCTGCACGAGCTTTCGTCCGCCACTCGCCTCTGAAACTCCTACCTACTGAAACTGAACTTTACGCTACGCTTTATGTATGGTAGCGTTCTTAATGAAAACGAGCGAGAGCTTTGTGAGCATCGAGCGCATAAATGTTTAAATTTGGTTAGTATTTCGTTTAGAGTTTTTGCTTGGCTATCGAAAATCGATATGTAAATATTTATGAATGCCATATACTAAGTACCAGTTATCCATATGTTATTTTCAATATTACACTTCGATTCGATGGTAGAAGATTTAAATTCTCGTGTTTATCTACTTATTATATATTAATTTGTCTTTACATAATTTATTTACATAAAAATTGATGTTGTCATAGCGTTGCGACGGTTGTGGTGCCAATTCCTACTCAGTTTTTAATTCTATCTTAAAAACTTAGATGGAAACTGGGGGACGCAGTGTTCTTACACTAAATCCTCTCTGTCTTTCTTCTACAAATTGCAGTGTTAAGTATCTACCGCCTTGGAATACGCAATGTACTAATGAGCGGAAAGCAGACAAAAACAAGCCCGTACATTATTTCCATCCACTGAGGAACACATTTAAAGGTTAAAAATATAATTAGTTTCTATTCATTTTAAGAATATTCCTTTTTATTCAGTCCTGAAAGTAATGTTTTTGCGTCCATTTCAAAGGAATTTTAATAATAACTTTAAAAGAGTTCTTCAAATATTAATGAAACTATCTGTTAGACTCAGCGCCGCCTTTGTGAGTATCGTTGTATATTTAATTATTTGTTGAAGAATAATTCTAAAATAAAATTTGAAAATGTTATATTTTTCCTGGAACTCTCCTCTTTGAAGTTAGGCCGAGTTACAAGGTTAAACATTCGTTTTAAAGGCAACTTATTAATAATCTCGATGCTTTAATAAAATACATGGAATAATTACAATATATTTTTTTCTTTTTAAAAAATATATTAGTGAAAACGCCATGATTGTTGTTCGAGTTCTATTGCCATACCATTTGTAGTTGTGAACCATGCTCATTTACTCAATCTGGTAACAAGACAAAGCGCGGCGTTGAGTTTCGCGACTCACAATACGTAATATCTTGAAAACTCTTTATTATAATTATATTATTCTTGTAAGAAGGGATTTTCATACATATTATTTTGTGTAGGTATAATGAAATTGGTTTTTGAAGTTACAGCTATGCTTTTTAGAGGGCATTGTCACTAAAAATCTATTTATAATGAATGTTAATTAAAAAAATATTGTGCATTTATATTTTTTATTTATTCACTATAAAGTAATCAAAAACTAGCGTTAATATAACAAGTAATTAAATTATTCTTAAATGTGATGAAAAGAAAAAAGTAATCGAATCCAAGTATAACACAATGACTCGACCGACATTCCTAACCACTGAACTAACTTCGCTGCCACGAAAGACTATAAACCTATTTAGTACGTTTGCTTTTTATCATTATGGATATTTATTTATAATGTGGTACAAATTTTATGTATTTTATTGAAGTTAGGGCAATATATACATATAGTATAGCAGTAACTTCTTATTACTTCAGAAATTTAATTAAATAATATATGTTTATGTATACATATATATTTTAGCCGTGTGGTCCCGGCTTAGAATAGGATCACCCTGGTACTGTCGGTGTCGTAAGAGGCGACTAAAGTACGTGTGGTAGAGTCACGTCGCCAGTAATGGCAACACGCATGGGCAGACTCGACCGGATTTAATACCACCCCCGGCATTTAAAACCGGCGTGAAGTAGTGGCCCTTGCCACTGCGTTTCGCATTAGGTAATGCCGGGCCCCGGTGCCCTTCATCTCCACAAAAGGCCTGGCAACGCACCTGTGGCTCCTCTGGTGTTGCATGGGGTCGTGGGCGGCGGTGATCACTTACCATCAGGTGACCCGAACGCTCGTTTGCCTTGTCCTCTCCCATAATAATAAAAAAAAAAAAAAAAAAAAAAACATACATCTTGTGACGTCAAACAATATAAATAAGTTCTAAGTATAAGAAATTCGACGCAACTTGATATTCAATCCATTATGTTAAATAACTTAGCCTTCTATTTAAAACTATTATCAAAACAGACAGTGCGTAGGATTTGAATCCACAATCGCTACACTGTAGTAGGCGGTTTAGGTTGGACGCTATCCAAACACGCCACATGGCTGGAAAACCATATATCCCTTTTACACTAGTTAATAAAACAAATATTGGAAATTGAATCTAGAAACTGCATATAATTCAGATTGTTCCAATTTCTAATTTGTCGTATCGTTTATAAAAAAAATTATTAGGCCAGTCGTGGCGCAGAGGCACAAGCGTGTGACTATAAACGAGACAAAGTCAAATACACAACACAGTACAACATATAAGCCATAAACGTACAGTAAATAATATTTGCTATTATATTAGACACAATTAAATTCAAATAAGTCAATAAGATACTAACATTTAAAAGCTATTCTTTATTCTCTATTTCCCTTAAATTCCCGAGGGTCAAGGTAAATTGGCCAAGGGAAGTAAGATGTAGTACAACTGGATGAGTCCCAAGACGGTGTCACTCATAATATAGGTATGACGGTGTAGTTAAAGCTATTGCATAGTGCTATAATAAAATTATTGATTCAATAAAAAAATAATCATATTTATTTTTCTTTTTCTTCTACATAAAAAATATGTAATATAAGACAAACTGCAATCAAAATTTCTAAATAGGTTTTTCGCATATACTGACGTATTTAACTATTATATAGAGAAGACAAAGCTTAATTACGTCACTGATTAATCAAATGAGCGACTTATTTACAATAAATATATTAGAGATTATAACCCACAACCCCCAAAAATAAAAGCGACCAATAACAACTGGCCAACAAGCCGACACGTCACTCATACACTGTCACGTCGTTAACAAAAGACAAATGTGAGACGCGTGCCAACAAAAACAACAATGTTATGTAAACATTTTAATATGTCGTTTTTCTTATTCGCAAGACGCGAGCTACGCCGGTGACTCATACTGTCTCTGGACACTAAGTCACTACGTTAGTGACAGCTGATCGTTATAAATGATGATGAGAAAACTGTATTTTAAATAGACGCATGCATGACTTATTAGTTATTTTGTTTATATTGCATGTCATGTTATATAAGATTACGACGCCACAATATTAGTATAAGCAGGAGAGAATTAGTGTTAAGACACTTCGTTTTCCGTTAATTTAATTGGCGTAATATTTGGTTCAAGCCACATTTTGGGGAATATTTATAATCAAACTGTTCTAATGTTGTTTCTAGTGTTGAGCAGAATTATGTTGAGTCACTCCGCAAGTAATGTTTAACGTAGGTACATAATTAAGTTTTTCTCTTTATTAGGAAATATTTATGTAATTAAAAGTATACATCGTTTTTCTTACTCAACTCAAACTGTCTTTAATTACTTAAAGCTCTACTTATTTCAATCTCTCACACATATACGTTTAATATAAAATTCATGAACAAGTATAAACAATGTTTAAAACTATTCAACGAAGTGTAGAATAGAATAAAATAAATCGCAATCATAAGTTGACCGCTATAAACGCTAAAAAATCTTTAAACTTTATTCATTTACTTGATTCATTTATCAATTTGAAGAAAACTTTTACTTGAGAAGAGTTTAAGATAAATACAAAGTATACAGTTTTTTGTGTTTAAAGACTCATAACTAAAGGTAGAGCAGAACATTATTAATATAAAATCTTTTGTCAGTTATTATTGATATAAAATATTTTGATAGTGTTAAGACACTCTGTTTCCTTGTGGGTTCGATCCCCACACGGAGAAATGAAATATTTATTTAAATTTATATTTTCACCGCTCTGGAGTCGAAGCAAAGCGCAGCGTTTAGATACGCCACTCAACAGGCAACGCCTCCAAAATTCGGCGGAAAGTGGGGAACGGAGTGTCTTAAGGTTCCTTCTGCCTAACCTGCTGTGTGCGGGATACAACGTGAAGCTAATTTGACTTAATTTGAAATATAAATTTCATAATATAATTTTAAATACAAATTTCTAATATTAGCAATATTAAACTTGCCGCATCTTGTAATGATATTAATATATTCGCGTCAACCCACCCATCGGATACGGCCTTCGTGGAACCGCGGAAAATATGCCTAATAGATTATCGATACTTTTCTTTATCAAGTTTTTTTTATTACAGTATACCAAATTATTTTTCAACTTACAACAGTCTAAATATAAATAAGGAACGACATAAGTTACACGAAACTAATGAATTTAGATGACAAGAAGGATCGATAAAAAAACACAATAGCATAAAATATAATTCTGCCAATTAAAAAACTAATTGCGGCAATAATGTGTATAAAATAAACAAGATGCCCTTTAGTTAATCAGTGACATTTGTTTGATGTCGTATAGTACGTGCCTACATCGTGTAAAAATATATAGGCAGATAACGACAGGTATTCAAATAAATATATTTATATCTAGGTTAAATAATCTGGATTTTATTTTTATTTATATTGTTACTGTTTAAAGCTAATGCCAATGTGTAGCCTTTGGATATAACATAAAAAAGTCCGACATTATTAAATATCTGAACATTTTAAAATCTTATTCACGTACTTAAATCTAAATTCTTAAATCTCATATAAAAATGAAATTTTCATAAAACACAAAAATTTGTAGAAAAA
>JBAIZZ010000008.1:1099577-1176996 GCA_037355905.1 Heliconius aoede
GGATCTCATTATGAGCTAACACATAAACTAATCATGCCAGAAACCCTTCTGCAAACATAAATAATATACATAATGAACTATATACTGTTTCTAATTTCCATACATAATGATTATTTCAGTACACCTGCGCATTGCGTATGAGTTGTGACGCGGGAAAGTGGTGACCTTTGTAGATGCCTATACTACTAGACCTAGGTTAGGACTAGTCCTAGTAGGCCAGGGCAGTTATATTTTTTTATAATATATTTTTATATTTTTTTAGTGTTATCTTTGTGAAATATATGTTAAATTTAAAGTTTAAATTTTATACATTTGGTATATTGTCATAAGTCATTCACTATCGTACCACGTGGTGTTTTTGTAATTTCTGTTGATAAAAATATTCAGTTGTTCAGAATACTTTTTATTTTGTTTATTTTAAGCTGAATAAAAACACGAGAGGTTATTTTATTTTAGGTTATTCATGTTTTTATTAAAAAAGAAAATTCATTGTTCAAAGTTTCAAAAAATTTTTAAAATCATTAAAAACGAGACCCTTATGAGATCACTTTGTTGTCCTGTCTGACAAGACCACTTATCTAGAGATTGTGTGGAGGTTTTGAATTAATATGAAACATTGAAATCCAGCTTCCTTTGAAGAACATAAAAAATACGTGCAATGATGCATAGATTTTGCTGCGTTTTGTTTGAAATTCGCCGTATAATCAAATCCTAAAATGTACTTATCGTGGACTTACAGTTTCTAAAATATCACATTACTAAAGCGTTAAGACAGATTTGTGAAATATAGAGTTGAAAGCAACAATATTGTGCAACGTTATAAGTTCTAAAACCTTTGCACAAAGGGCAGCTGCTCATTAGTATACGTTACCGTAGCGTTCACACTTCCAGTACTAATTATTGCTCTAGAAAGTGTTTGTTATTTATATTAATATTGTGAAACAAAAATAGTACATAAATACCTACTTACGTACGGTACGTATGCAACTAAATGAGAGCAAAAGTTTTTTCAGCTTCACGTTGTAATCCGCATATTGCAGTAGGGGCAGAAGGAAGGGAGGTATTTTCAAGACATTGTCTTGTCACCGTAACAAAGAAATGGAAATATTTCATTCCCTCTCGTGGGAATCGTACCCACAGATGTGAGTCGTCTTTTACAGTCAGGAGCTGCTACCGCTGCGCCACCTCGAAGATCGCAAAAAATAAATAGATACTATATTATGATATATGTTTAATTTGTTTTGAAATATAGACATGTGACATACTCGTACACTCTTTTGCTAGTTATTCTACATGTCAAAAGAAATTAAATTAATAGGTTAGTAAATAATCATATATACTGCGAACGAAACGAGTTCACTGTACCCGTATAGCACTAAATTACCGATTCACCTTGCTAGGCTGTTTCATTGTTTTTAAAAGTACGAAAAAAATAATAAAATAACTATCATTAACATATTTTGAATTTAATTGAATATTTATATGCGCTTTTGCATGATTTAATACAATATATCCGTCAAATACAGCGGTAGCATCTGACTAAACGAACGGTCGTGTGTTCCGTATTCAGGGGAATGACAATTTTATTCCTCTGCTCTGATAGACGGAGCGCGGCGTTGAGTTCCGCCTCTCTAAATAATGTCTAGAAAATAAAAAGTCTGTAAGTAGTGTCGGTCGGTGTGACTTAACACTAGGCCTCTGCCTATACACCTATGAGGTAAGTGCTCAGTATTGTCTGTCCCGCATTAAGGTACCATTGATTCCCTTAAGAAGAGTGAATCTCAATAGTTGTTCTTTTAAAGGCAGAGAACAGAAAAAAAAGGATCAACGCATCGATATACAGACATCGTGGCAGATACCCTACAGATGCCAAGCTCGCCATCTGCCGAGGTTTAGTCAATTTTATCTTTATACGCTTGCACCTGTTTCCTACTGCACACTGTTTTTGGAAAACATACGGTTCGTTAATTGGCACGTTTATGTCGCGTTTTATATATTGAGGAATGACATTCCGTTCTTTTTTTCTTTATTCGGTAATTGTAGGGTAAATTTATTTATAAGGTATATTTGTGTTGAAAAAAAAAATGACATTTAAAAGCGGGTTTGTGTTAAATTTATATAATTATAAGAGCAATTAAAATCTTACTTGAGAGTTGAATTTTAAGTGTTTTAAAAATAAAATGTATTAATAACATAACAAATTTAAATATATATATTTTTAAAATATTTTATTAGTCTACTACTAATAACTTAACGTTTGAAATATTAAATCTTATTTAGTATTAAGTTTTCAATGCAGTATGCAGTTATGCACCTGCCGCGGTCACGAGACGAGATTTGACTTTGTGATAGCTTTCAGCTGTTCCCTGTTTTTATGGTATACGTGTGCCTATAGGTTTTTTTAAATTATATTTCTTTATTGATGTTAATTTTAGTAACTTTAATACTTTTATTTAGTCAGTTAATATGATATAATCTGAGTCAGTTAATATGAAATTGGTGGCTTGACTATTTATATCTTTATTTAAATTTATTATATAAATAATAATATTTTATTATATAATTTTATTAATAATAATAATTTATTATATAATATATAGATATTAATATATCTCTATATATATATTGTGATTGAAATGGGACGAATTTACTGTAAAATATTTCTAAATCTTTTTACAATTTATGTATTGTGTCATAACTTTTGAGTAATTTAAAACCTAAGCTTTTAAATTTACCTAAATTTACGTGTTTGAAACGATACGCAGGAATGCAATTATTGTAATTGTAACATCTTCCGCACTCTTTGTTCTTTATTTTCGTGCGCAGCAGTAAACCGCGATATGTTAAATATATCATTTTTTTTCTTCTAAATTCATTCATAGAAATATCAAAGTCATTCGTTTGTTATTATGAAATCAGTTACGAGTTACGTTTGTTGGCGCGCCGCCAGTTGGTTATCGCGAATTGTTCTCAGTGTGATTGATGTTTTTTATTATTATATTAATATTATTATTTTAATGATATTTATTGTGTCTCTTTTAGATTATTTACTGTTAAAACAGATTATATGTAATAAAATAATTTAAACATATATTAAATGAATAAATATAATAGAATACAATTATTAAATTTTGTTTTTACATTTTGGAGCTTTAGGCTTATATTCAGTTTTGTTATGGCGTCCGTTGTAAAAGTGGAATAACTAGGATGTTATTCCACTTTTACATTTTTGGTTATGGTTAATTAGATTTTGATTTTTATTTGTGTGTATGTTAATGTATAATTTATTTCGTGACATTTCTTATGTGCGTATATAAAAAGCGAGGCCTCGAGTTCCACACTCGAGGCCTCGCTTTTTTATCTTGCAAGTGTGAAAAATAGTATTTCGTTCCACCAAGTAGGGATCTTCACGTTCTCTCGAAGTTCTGAAATGATATTTTGCATAATAATTGTTATGAAAATAAGTCAGTAAAAAAATAATATAATGACAATAAATGATTAATTTCCGCCATTTATTTTTACTTTTCTCATAAAAATCGTACACGGCCTCGTAAAGCTCGAGCACTCGCTGATAGCCATATTAAAACGGATTTGTTTAAAGTTTCTGTATTTAAATACTCATAAAACGTATCAAGATTATAACCATATTTATACAAGTGTTTTTTGGGTGAACATTGTAATTGACGTCAGTGCATAACGTATTAAGTATTCTTATAAAATTATGATTGTCACGACTTAACGCTGTCGTGCTACAGTGCGCGGTACGCTGTTCGCGTCTGACTGATAGCGCGATTGCGGTTTCGATCACCATTCGTGAGATATTATATTTAGATTTAACTTTAATTACCGCTCTGGTAGACCAATCGCGGCTTTCATTTGATACGCAATGTCTCGAAAATTTGGCGGAAAATGCTACAGAAATTGTCTTAAGCTCTAAAATTGTCTAATACTCTGCTTAATCTGTTATGGATAAACCCTCATTTATTCAGACAGTAAGTCTGTACCTACACATAATTATTATACTTTCGATTCATATTTATAAACTTTATGCTTGAAAATATTATCTCTTATTTAGTTAGCTTAGTTCAGCCACTAGAGAGTAAAGAGAAAAAACGAGTGGATCTACATCTACTTAAAATAATTTAATTTCGCATAGAATGATTCACCATTTCACACATTTTATAGTCGCGTGTATTTCTTCCTTCAATCTTGAACGATCTTATAGGCAATTGATTTCAATCGTCAAACATTTAATACCCACTAAATGTACATCAGATAACAAATAAATCAGTTGTAAATAGTTGACCGGGTCGCGTCGCTGTCTGTCCGTTGCCGGTCCCGGCTTCGAATCCCGGTTACACCATGATTTATATAGCATTGAATTATTTATGGAATGTGGGACATGAGAAACGTTGAACACTTTTTCCTTTAATATTTGATATAGTATTTTTTTGCTTGGTCATGTTATTGTAGAGTGTAGATGCCAGTTGGGATCTGTTACTTTCGTGTTAAAGTGACTTTGTAACGTGAAATTGTTTGGTGTCAAATCTAAGTGCAGCGTTGAGTTCCGCCACCTAATACTAGTGCATTTTATCATTAGGTAGTGAATCATGCTATATGCAAGATACACCGTGAAACTATAAATCCTTAAATTTATCGTTAAAAATTAATATATCGTTAAAAACATATACTTAACGTTGCGGAAGTAACTCTTATGAAAGGTGTTAATATATTAATTTTGTCAAGAGTTTTGTGCTTTTGCTTATATCAATAATTTTATTTTTACTTATGTATGTAATAATTTGTAATGAAGGATGAAAAACTTTATATAAATTTGAATTTATTTATTTATTATCTGTTTATTTTGATACTATACATATCATACTCTGTAGTTATTTAGGAACTATTAAAACCTGATGATTATAATTTATTATGTTTCCTGTTTCTAGCGGTTTTAATGTTCTGATATGTGTATGCTATGTAAGATTTAAATTATTATTAATTATAGTAACTTCATACTTTTATTCGCAGTGCAGAGCTTGGGCATATTTTTCAAGACTTTTAGGTCGCACCCAGACATATAAATTTGCCTTTAACTGACATTAAATTTGTAAAATTTATAATATGATTTATAAAATGAAAGAAAGAACATTATTTTTAGAAAATGTATAATTTTTTTTACGTAGCGTGATTCGAACCCGCGCCTGTTGGAAACCGTCCAACCGTACAGTATCTTAGTGCATTAACTGCCGCAAACTTTTGACCACATATGTGCTTAATAAGAAAGAAAAAACCGTAATACATATGCCACTGTGCCACCAACTTAATTACAATATAAGTATATTATAGTCATTATATTCATGTTATTCGCTACAGAGTAATTCACTTACGTCTACAATGTTAATGACATTCCCTTATATTACTATATATTACTTAAAGGAAGCAATTATCTATTCTTATTTAGAAAAAAATAATGAAAAACATTATATTATTACGTCAATCAGTGTGTAAATATTAGGAATTGTGACGTTTTTTGGTGTTTGTGTAAACAAAACTAATAAGTTCAGTAGTAGAAGCTTGAAAATACTATCCTTTACTGTCTTTTAATAGTTATTTAAATACTATTTGTAGTCCGTTACTATGTGTAACATAGACGGAACTCAACGCAGCGCTTTCGCCCCGACATCAGAGCGATGAAATGGAAATAGAATTTTTTAAATAAATATTTTATCTCTAACAATGGGATCGAACCCACAACAAGTCGCATTTACAGTCATACTTTGTACCCCTGCGCCATGATTGGCCTCACGATTGGTGCCCGAGATGAGCTGTAATTATAGTCAGTTCTTTATTTTCTTTAATTTCCTAAACGATCTAACACTTCTAATCAACCTATATATACATATTTACACAACAAGCTACTATAACATAAGTATTTTTTACGGACGTCTTTTGGCTATGTTTAAAATATAACATATGTATATTAAAATTTGAAATGATATTAATATAAAGCGTCGAAAAGAGTCCATGACATCATTTTGTTTTTTTTTCCTCATACCGTCATTGTCTGTCCCAGTATTGTTCTCTTATTGTTTTGTTAGACTAGACTGTTTATATGACTAATTGGCTCGCATTGTCGGTGGTTGGTTCAGGACCTGGAATTATTAATTATATGTGCCGTGATACTGTTTTTAGATAACTAGTTATTATTGAATAACGAATACCGATATGTAATATTTGGGTGTATAGAAGTATATAGAAAATATCGTAACTAATCCTAACTATTATTTGTTTTTGTTGTCTTAATACTGCATCATATTGTTTAAATTGTTTACTCTTTAAATAAGCGTCCATCAAAATAATATAAACCCTTAATTTTAATATTGAATCTACTCTGCACTAATATTATATACCAAAGATTTTGAAATTTTGATTGAACGCGCTAGTCACAGGAACTTCTGGCCCGGATTGAAAAACATGATTTATGTTTTGGATAGTCTGTTTATGGAGAAAGGCTATAGACTTCAGCCTCACGTTGTGTCCTGCACACAACAGGGTAGGCAGAGGGGACCAAATGTTAAGACACTCCGTTCTAAACTTTCCGCCGCATTCTGGAGCCGCGCTTTTGCTTCGACACCAGTTTTAGTTAATATAAATAAATATTTCATCTCCTCGAGTGGGGATCGAACCCACAACCAGTCAGTTTACGGTCATACTTTATGCCCCTGCGCCACGACTGGCCTCATGTCTATTGGCCTACTATAGACTTTATGAAAATTCAAGGGCTTGGAAAAAAAATACGTAAAAGCTAGTCTAATACAAACCTCCTCTTCTAAGTTATACCAAGTAGTAACATAAAGAAATGTTATCGATTTAATAATTAACCTACACTTACGCAATACAAGACGCATAAGAACAAAAACATTACATACTTAGCAGCACTATGTGACGGTGACGGTATCTTGCAACTCGCTGCGCTAAGATTGCGAACGCACGTTAATGCTATTATATCAACGTAAAAGGTGCGTTTCTAATTGGTTTACATGTTCTTCCTCACTCGGTGACCTTTGTGTCTGTTGTGTGTAATAGTTTGTTTTATTTTGCTATTAGTGTTTTTTTTCTAAGTGCGCCAAGGTCTCTATTTTTGTAATACTATCGGATTTTTAACGGCATTTTTATTTCCTATAGAAATCTGATTTGATAATAAAATCTTAAGATTTAATATAAATAAAACGCACCTATCAGTTTTTACGTTTCAAGTGGCTCGACATTGATAGTGGCAATTGGCTTCCAATTGAACAGAAACGTCCTCAATAGCTCATTAGAGAGATAGCAGATAGCTGATACCTTGGCATAAATTAATCTGAGCACGACACTAGTGGAATATCTTAATTTTATATTTTTACCTGTTGATAGTTATCTGTTGGGTTGTGATGGTTCTGGGCTCAAATACTGGTAAAATTTTAAAAAAGGGGGGGAAATAGAGTTAATATAGTTGTAAGAAATGCGAGAAACTTGAAAAATATATTAACGCTTTAAAAAATATTATTATAGTGTATCATAAATCACACACAGCAAGAATATAATGTTTTATTAAGATTTAATCACATAGTCAATTGGAAACGTCTAAAGAGTTGTAAAAAGAGAGTGTAGGACATGTGATACATTATAAGTGACCGAGACTGAAGGTAAATTACATCAAAATTATCGTGATATTAGTGTAGCCTTGTGTAGACAAAAATACTTTTTCAATTCAAACTAAAAGTTAATCAAAAATATAGATCTATTGATGAATACTCTCTTACATAAGTCAGTTAAAAGTATAGATTTAAAAAAATCAAGACCATTGAATAGAATTGAACCTATGCTTTTTAGATATTTTCCAGCACAAACTAGATCATTATTGTGACATTTTGAAACAAAATACTTGAGTTATAAATAAGTCCTATAACTATTTAATGCACAAAGTAAACGTTGGCATCTCCAATATAAACATTTTTCGCAAACAGAAATTGACTCTGCGACCTCTACGGCAGCGGCCGTGGCACCAAATACTCGTAAATTTCAAGGGTTTTCTATAATAAATTTTACTGTCATCTCTAACATTTTATTAAGCTATAAAATAATTTGTCTTTACATGTAAAATTGTAAGTACTTTGGGTCTCTTGTCTAAATTTAACGTTATAAAATCAATTATTGTGTTTATATTAAAATTAAAGTTATAAGTTTAAGAATTAAGTGGGGAACAGAGTGTCTTGAAACTAGGTTCCCTCTGCTTACCCTTACCCTTCTGTGTGCGGGGTACAACGTGAAGCTAATCTGATTTGATTTTATTAAAATTAAACATGACAAACCGTGGCGTTGATTTCCGCCAAACACGATTGCCGCCAAATTGAGTGGAAAGGCGGAGAAAGTGTCTGCGTGTCTTAACGCTTACCCCCCTCCCCCCATCTATTCCGTAAATATTATACATGTATTATGATCTCGCGTCATACATCTTGGTACTCTTTTATGTTTTCCCACGTATCATCGTTTAAACAATGGTAGCAAAACGCATTGATGCACTTTTTTTAAATGGGACACTTTATATTGCATATGAAAGTTATTAGAGGCCAACATGACTCATTACTAGGGGAATTTATTTGTTTTCTTTTCACGGCTCTAGTAACAAAGTGTGGCGTTGAGTTCCGCCACTCCACACGCAATGTCTAGAATGTACATATACGGCATACAGCGTGAAATAAAAACAAGTTATTATGATTTGACAATAAAACCACGTTGATGATTTTGTACAAGTCTACATAATAATTAACAAACCTGTGACTGAGCGCGACAGGTTGTGGGTTCGATCTTATAAGTGGCGTTAGGCCATTGAACACACCAATGCCTCCAGAGTTCGGTGGAAAGTAGGGAACTGAAGTATCATAATGGGAACGTAGTGTCCGACAGTACTGTGGATAGCAGCTATCTGCAAAATAAAAATCTTTTACACAATCTAAACATTAGCGAAAGATAAAATTTTAAAAAAATATCTTTCGTACCTGTATTTGGCGACTTACATAAGAGCTTTTTTAGGCCTTCATAATTATAAACAATTACGTAGATGTCTATACAATATCTCGGCGTTGCTCATAGTTTCTCCAAGTTAGTCGGATTCCCTGTATAACGATGACGTCAATAGAACCACCACCGATACAGATTTAGAAGTGTTTACACTTAATTTTCCTCATTATTGTTCTATATATTCCTTATAACTAAGTCTATATTTTAAAGTTGAAAATCTCTTCTAATTAAATGTGAACATTTCTTAAGAAACTATAATCCACTACCTACTAATATTGTAGTCTTTTTAAAAAATGTTCTTTTTTGTTGGATATGAATCCGTGTCATTTACCTAAACTCTTTAATTTAATAATGCTGAGTAAGCAACGAAGACATCATTTTTTTTAGATTGCTCGAAAAATTTTAAATTATTGATATATTTGTGTTAGTTTATGAAAAAAAAGAGGTACATTATTTATTAAAAAAAATCGGACAAGCGCAAGTCCGGCCCGCAAATTTGGCCTCCCTTTTAAGGTTATTAGTTTTTAGGACTTAACCACAAATATATAGTTTTTAGATTTTATCCTGAACCAGTGTAACCTATAAATGCTTGCTGCCAAAATTCATAATTCTAGGTTAAAAGGAAGTACTTTATTAATTTTGATTTCCTTTACAGTGTCGAAATACGCGTTTTTTTGCCATATAAACGACCATATTTTTTTGTTAAGTAAATGTTAAAAGGTACATAACCCCAAAAAATAGATGAAGTGTGATTTTTGACTTGATTTTATATATTGTTTCATATATATATATATATTTTAAAATACAAAGAAAAAATATTTACATACGTAATTTCAAATTTCATATTACGAAGTGAACATGTTTTCAGAATTTCCTAAAGAAATTTACTCCTGTCTTCCTCAGTTTCTCGTCGTCTCTGGAGGGCGTCTCTTGTTTATCTGAACGGATATTTACTAAATAATTTGTGACTTGCGATTATGACATGTGATTAATTAAGCGAAGAAATGAGTATATAATAATGTATAAATATACATTTTTCACTTCCTGTTTCTAAAATTTGGACTAGTGATCTATACTGATATTATAAATGTAAAGATTCATTGGCTTTAACACTTTAATATCGGGAACTACTGTTTTCCGTTATAGCCACATAGCAACGAAAGAAATCGCGTCACCTCTATCTATAAGTACTTGAACTTGTTAGCGCCTCCATCGACAGCTTCCTGCGGCGTTTGACAGCAAGTTAGCAGAACGCGGCGATGTAAATAAACACTTTCGTATACACGAAGGTATTCTTCGTGTTATTCAGAAATAGATTATACTATTCATACTAAATTTACATATTCTGTAACTACACTACATACTATGCACACTATATACTATGCGGAGAGTGGTGAAAGAGATTATAATAAGAAAATTTATTCTTCACTCTTCATTAATTGTGGCCCAGTTTTTTTTAGTGATATATAGTCGGTGGTTGCGGGATCGATTACTATATCCCTAAATAGTGTGAATGATTTAAATAATTTCTATTCCCTGCTTAGTCAAGTCATAATGTGGGACGGACGAGACATGAGAACGAAATGTGTTTACACTTCACTTCTCAGTCTCTACCGTGTTCATGAAAAAGTAAAAAAAAACTCATAATCGATATATATAGGTGTGGAGAGTATCTACACTTTTATAATCATTTAACCGACTTTGATAGGATAGATTGACTTTCAGTAGCTAGAACGCTGTGTTTAAAATTATATTCTCAGTATTGTACTGTTGAAATTGAAATTCTGTGTTATTTTTTAGAATTGAAGTCTATTTCATTACCCAATATTGATTTTTTGCCAACGATTGAGGAAACGTTAATGTAAAATTCACTTAAACTATACGATAACGGGGTTTTACGATTTCTTATTAATTTCCTGAATGATCTTTTAAAATGTTGTATGAACGTTGGTCGACTCTTTTATGAAACTTCCACTTTTTGCCTTATGGATGAGATAAATACAATAAATACAATTTGAATTTAATTTCGTCGGTTAAAGAAAAACATTATTAAATGAATTTAATAATGTTGTATGGATAACATTATAAATAATATTAATTTACTTAACTTAATAGTTTTACTTACTACCTTTAGTGTTGTGTTTGAAATAAATATCTTTGTTTTTATGTCTAACCTAAACTTGCTAAACTTGTCTAATCTAAGCTTACTTAGCTACTTAAATTACCATAACCAATAACCATACACTTAAAATATTTTCGACATATATTTTTTTTTGTAAATATCTGCTCTGAATTAGTTCCTCTATAATTCATGTAACAAATTATGTAAAATGTATAAATGACTGTTAATTGAGCCAATGATGTTAATTTAAATTTAATATTTCATCTGGCAGCAATAATCCTAGTGATTTTTCTTTATTTTTTCTATAATACGCGAAAACTGTGAGAATGATGCTTCAAGAAATACCATTGTTTCTATATTTAACAAGGTATGTTTAATATTTATTCATCATAATCGTATTAATATTAACTGGTATATTGTTCTTCGGTCATGGAATTTGGCCGCAGACGTACTTTTCGCCATGTGTTGACCCTGACAATAAACTTTCCTGTCCAGAAACTAAAAGCTCAAACAAACTACTTGTACAGTTGAATTTGAACTTAAAACACAACTATTTTATAGTTGAAAGTTATTTATTAGAAAACTCTTATTTAGAGCTTTTTAATAATTATCTTAGCACAAGTCTACATATCTACATCTCGTTCTAATGTGTGTGATGTTTTATAATTGTCTCACTCTAACAAACCATTCAATTTTAAGTGCACAGGTGCAGTGTTGTCGTTTCACTCACACTTGTTTATATCTCTTCGTCATTCGGTCAGTCGTACACAGTCATTGCTATTGGACAGACGTGTTAACGTTTAATGATTTAGATATTAATAAAAGTTTGAAGTTTTTATAAGCGTTTTTTTAACGAGTGAGTGATCAACTGTGGAATAGTGATGTGCTAGTGATAGTGATGTGATGTTTTTGGCAGTTTTGTATACGGATGTCCCTTTGTTCCCCGGAAACCGTTCGTTCACGGAATTCAGTACGGTTCGTACGCTTTAAGGCTTGCCTTAAGTTATCCTTTGTCGCCCTGGTTTACTCGATTATTTTTGACGATTTACTTGTAATAATAACTATTTTATTTATAAAACAATACTAGTAATTCTTATTTAAAATATTAATAATAATTTATATTCTGAATTTAGCAAAAGATTTATATTACGATATCATCTTACGTCATCTACACATCTCAAATAGAATGAAATGTTTATAATTAAATTAAAGCAAAATCATCAAGGTCATTAGATAAAATCGTATAGATGATTTCTTTTATTTTGTTACGCTGTATGCAAAAAACAACGATATCTCGTCAGGCAACTCGACCCGACTACCTGATGTATTAGTATTTAGACATAACCACTCATTTACATTTTACACCTTATTTACATGATTATACAATTGCGTTTACCCTCCTTGGTGTTCTGTATGGTTTGTGTACATTATGTATATACGTATGTGTATATGTGGTGATGATTTCACTCTAATTTTTTTTGTATTTAAATTCCCAAAGCCAATGTAATATATACCTATGAACTTTTGTTTCATATATAGCAAACAATGTTAGGACAGACAGAATAGATGTTGTTTGTATAGATTATAACTGTATGTATAATTTTTATTTATATACAAATAAATTTTTATTATATGTAATCTATATACAATAACAGCATGTCTATCAGTAAGAAAAGAAACAATCCCTATATTTTACCATTGAGTTCTATTCAATTTGTTAAATCAAAATGCATGTAAGGCATGTCGCGTCACAGGGACACAAGTGTGGGACTGTAAACGTTACAGGTTGTGGGTTTGATTCCCACCCGAGGAAATTAAATATTTTCATTTTCTTCGTTCGGGTAACGAAGCAAAGCGCAGGGTTAAGTCCCGACACCCAACACGCAATGTCTCTAGAACTTGGCGGTAACGGAAATGTCTTAAAACTAAGTTCCCTGATTCCCTCTGCGTACCCTGCTAAGTGTAAAAAATGCATGTTAATGATATCATATTTCTAGGTTCTTTAATATTGTATTTTTAATTACAATAAAATATCAATTTAACGCTAAGTAATATCTCTGCGCGATGATAACGGCATAGAATCATACCTAACTCGATCTCGATCTAGATCTCGATGAAATCTTATTGATCTAATTGATCTAATCATATTTGGACAAGTTAAAACGTACACCGTTCAATTTGTATTGTTCGTAAAACCCAGAGAGATAACGGACAATGTAACCATTCGTTCGATAAAAAGTTTTCTCTTTGCATATAATATAATATTGGTCACGAGATGACTGTGGGCTATTCCAATGTCCGACAATGAATTTACCGAGAAACGATTACGGAGAATCATTAATTGTTGAAATGATATTAAAATACATACTGAAAGGTGTACCTAGTATAATTTCGGTATTTTACGACTGTTTGAAGAAAAAAAAAAATCTATTTGTAACGAATTAGAATCGTATCTGATTTTCTATAGATTATTTTAAATATGACTAGATTTTTTCTTTCAAATTAGATCAACTACGTTTATATTTCCATTTCTTCGCTCTGGTGTCGAGGCAAAGGGCGGCGTTGAGTTCTTCCACTCAACACGCAATGTCTCTAGAAATCGGCAGAAAGTGGGGAACGGAATGTCTAAACACTAGGTTCCCTGTGCCTACCCTGCTGTGTGCGGCATACGTGAAGGTGATTTTTTAAAAATTTAGATTAATATTTACTAAGTTAAATTAATAAATATTAATAATAATAATTAATTATGTAAATAAGGTGATTTATTTGTAGCCTCGGAGGATAAGATAAGAAGTCGGATAAGTCAAAAAAAAAAAAGAAAACCAGTCAAACATTCGACTAATAATTAACATAATAAGCATATAATTTTTCCTTTTTGCGAATTATAATTTGAATAAAAGTAATATTTTTTGGGCTTTTCCCAGTAGATAGCAGAGTTCAGTGTCGTTTCTATTATAACACATGTTCCCACTGGTTGTTTTGATATAAGATAGAATAACAATCGAAAGTACAGTTTTATGGATTTAGTTCTAGTGGTATTTAATATTTTACATATAAAAAATAGTTCAGCTCATTTCATGTTATGATAGGAATTTTATATTTATTTTTTACTACACTCTTATGCGGTTTAACCCAACGGTCTGAATGTGAGCGTGAAATTTTCAAAATCCTTTTGATGTGATGCCATTCGTTGTCAGGTTTTATAACGTTTGTGTGAATTTTAATGTTTTTGGCGTACGACTTCCTTGTTGCTGTGACCTTCGAAGTTGCGAACACTATCTATATTATGTCTCGGATTAGGTAAACTTTTAAATAAATCGTCTTTTTTAATATATTATCGTAGTGTATTTGGAGCGTTCTATATTGCATGTGATAGTAATTGGTTAAAATATCATTTGGAGAATGTTTACTATCCTTAATATAAAATAAATATATAAATATATAAATAAAATAAAATCAACTCCTATCGATGCTACGTTTCGTTTCATAGATAATATTTTACTATGGTTTTCATTAATAAGTACAGAGAAAAATAAAATAAATGCTACATTTGGGTACTTCGAGCGTGTGAATTTTTTACTATCACTCGTCTCTAATAAATAAAACATAGAGACACGTGACACTAAATTCTCTGTAATACCCAAAATCTATACCACACGAAGCTCGTATAACAAATTTATATTTGTAATACGTTCAAAGAATAATAATGGCTTTAGATATGCCAGTTTATTAGACAACGTGACGTTAGACCTGCGTCGTGATCTCATTGTCTTGTGTACATTAACGTCGCCGAATGTTTAATTCTCTTTGCGTAGTTTTAACACTTTTAACTACCCGCTTCTTACAACTGATATTTTTGTACGGCACTAATGTGAAAAGAATTTTGTTTTTCTGTCTGTTTGTTGTACGTTTATTGCCTTGTGGTCGTTTGATTTTGTTGCATTGGTTAGGATTTTGTGGCCTACATTTTTGTTTTTGGTTTTAATGTAGGTGTTTGTATGATTGAATGGTTTTTTATTTTCATATAAAAAAACAGCTTTACGTTTTCGTATTCTTTTATCAGGATAGAAAAATAGATAGGAACTTAATATTAAGACAATTCGTTATCCTCTTGGAAATGTTACTTGGTAGGGAAATGTTGTAGATACATATTTTATTTTCTATAATTTTCACATTTTTGCTTAATTCTCCAATAAGCGCAAATATAATGTAATTTTTCCTATTTCCGTTTCCGTTGCTGTTTTGAGTTTATATGTGTCGATTGGTAAAAACTATATGCACTTTGCCAGGTTTGAAAATCTCGTAACTAAATTATGAAACCTGAAGAGTTTGTTTTAAACTAGATTTACGTGAGGCACTTCATATATAAATTATTATTAGGGCATCGCAAGATCGATCTCAGAGTTGAGAAAGTGTGTACTGTAAAACCCCTAGCTATTTCCTTCCAAATATTCGTTGTACATAAGCTAATAGTATTTTTTAAGCTCAGCACAGGAGACTACTTCTAGACGCAAAACCATCGTGTCAAGTGGAAGTAATTAGTGTTAACCACTAAATAATGAGGATAATGTTATTTTAAGGTATATTAATTATATTTAAATATTGAACACGCTTATTTCAAATTTCAAGAAAGAAAACAAATTACTTTTCCGTGAGAATTTCACACGAGTTTTATGCCCTCTCCAATGTAAATACAATAATATTATTTATTAATATTTGGACGTGAAAAATTATCTTAAATCAAAATATTTTGAAAACTATCCCATCCCCGTATGTTTGGATTATCAAAGAATGTATCGATTGGTACTCGTTCTCAATAAATCAATGTATTGTAAACAGTGTTTTTATATTATGAAAGTTCGAGCCAAAAAGCTCGATGGCGTACAATCGAGTTGTTAAATCGATTTAATTGCGGTCTGATATTATTTATCGTTGGATCTTTTTATGCTTTTAATGTAATTAATTGCTTTTGAAGTGGTTCGTGTTTAATTTTTTTATATTTTTTGCCAATTAGTATTTAATATAAAAACTTAACAATTTTTTGTTATATTATTGTACATATATACTCAACTTTTACAAAAGAAACTTCACGCTATTTCCCGCTACACATACTACATCACAACTCAAGTGATAATAGTTATAATTCCTTTACACTATACACCCCGCCTTTTTAAAAACAATGAAAAGTATTCTGTATTGATTGGCGGAATACAACGCTGCACTAACTGTAACGCGATGATAGTTTTTCCATTAAACAAAAAGCTTTTACGACATAGAACGTCGATTAGTGTTGTTTACTATATTAAAAATTCTATAGGCAATTGACCAGTGGTGTATTAGTAAGGACCCGTAACGGTACATTATCACATGATGCGTTCTCTTCGGACAGCTTAAGTGACTAATCACTCACTTGTTATCGCCGCAACTTTCCTTTTAATTGCTCTTGATTCTAATACAACCCTTGTTTTTGGGTTTCTTATGAGATTTTTTTTTTCTATGTTTCAACGAGATGATTGAATAAAGTAAGTTAATCGGCGTTAAATTCTGCGGGTCGACACGCAATGTCTTAATCTAAACTTTATATGGTGTGTGAGGAATGGAGTGTCTTAACACTATGTTCCCTCTGCATACTATGTTATATATGAGATATAGAGTGTGGCTATAAATACTACATACAAATTTAAACCTATACTTAGGAATAGCTATATCAAATTGACATATGCAACTTATATTTAACGTACTTAATGCAATATGAAAAAGAAAAACGATGCTTAAACCGGTTTTCTAATAAAATTACCATTTTAAATGTTTCCTTGTTTTGTTCAACTGATTTGGAATTCATTTAGATAAAATTTGTAATAACTATTGCAATTGTGTGTGTATATATATTTAACAATTGAATAAAATTAGTCGTGTCGAGTTGTCGTTATTTGCCTGATATTAATCTATTTATGTCATAGTGTTGATAACGTCCATTGTCGAAGGTCACGAGTTCGATTACCGTACGTACATGGTCAGTCAATGTTATTATTGAAAACCACATTATATAATACGTTTAGCCTTACATGTATGGAAATGATACAGTGTTTATTATAGCTTCATACTGTACTCCGCACACAGCAGGGTAGTCAGATGGCACCTGATGTTAACTACACTCTCATTGGGACACTTTCGTTCCCTACTTTTGCTGAATTCTAGAGGCTTCGTGTTGAATTAATAAATAGGTTATACAAGTTTTTCGTGATTTCTACATACCTTTAAAAAAAATTAAATCGACTCTTAGAGATGTGAATATACATTTAATTAAAATAAAATCAGCGCAGTTATATGCAATGTACCTATCATTTACTAGATGTTGACTATTATAGGGTTTGTATTGTTTTGTACTTATTATTCTTCATAAGAACAGAATTCAAATGCGAAGTGTCTAAATGTGCGCGATGTGTCATTTGATGATATCATGCGGGCGACGACGACGGACGCAGCTAAGCTTATTCCATAACCCACTATGGGACATACTTCAAAGCAAACGGAAATTGATTTTGATTATAATCTAAAATAAGAATACTTAGTATATTAGTTTTTATTTTAGTTGAATTGTTATGTAATATAAAATGTTGGATACATTTTGCATTGGGTATAAGGATACATTTTATCAACCAATACGCTTATAGTAATTTTATGCAACTTAATGCATTTTCTCACATAACAGAGTAAACAAAATTACCTTAGTATTAAGACATTCCGCTGTCCGCTGCGATTCGAGACAGCTTGTGTTGTGATGTACAGCGGTTCTCAACGCCGCCCTTAGTTTTGATAGAGCGAGCAAATGTGAATAATTAATATTACCTCGAAAAGTGTTACGGTATTTTTTGTTATAAAAACAATAAAATTTTACATAAATGTAATAGTCATTAATAAAAATTATAAAGTGTCGACCTTCGTGTGGCATAGCGGACAGGCGGACAGGAACTGCCAACTGCGATGGAGGTCGCAGCTTCGATGCCGCAGTGTCATGTAACCGTCGTCTCACCCACTATGTCTTGATTTTGTCGTAGCCTTTTAATATTCATATGTAATATTGTACATCATCGTGGTTTGTTAGGGAATGTCTTGCTTACACGTAAGAAATGTGGGTTCGATTCCCTATGTTATTTTAAATTCACCACAGGTCTACCTGTGGTTCTGCTTTTCGCAATGTCTTAAATCAACGCTAGGTTAGGTTTACTTTTTGAAAATCAGTATTTCAAGAAAAATATTATATGCCTGTATGATATTAATTATCTCAATTAATATATTAACGTCGTCTTCATCACACAGTATTTAACCTTCGCTGTTTCTAAACAGCTGCTCTGACTCATTATGTTACAAGAAATATAAATTGTTCACATTTGTAGAATACTCGTCTATACGAGTATATGTAAAACTATTTATTTATGTCTCTTGACAATTTAATAGCCAGTCGTGGCGCGGGGGCATAAAGTGTAAGTGTAAAACCGACTGGTTGTGGGTTCGATCCCTACTCGAGACGATATAGTTATTTAAACTTATATTTACATTTCTTCGCTCTGGTGTCGAGGCAAAGCGCGGCGTTGAGTTCTGCTACTCAACACGCAATACCTCCAGAATGCGGCGGAAAGTGGGGTAAAGTTCCGTCTGCCTATCTGCTGTGTGCGGGATACAACGTGAAGCAGATTTTTTTACATAATAATTAGATTAGATTAAAAATACCTATATTAAGTTTTATGTAATGTAAATTAAACATTCTAATGAATTGGTACCTTGGTAGTATTAAAGTTAGTGAGTGTACTCTTCCCAGCCGTAGACATAAACTAATTTGCTGTCTAGACGACGTATTGTCTAGTCTAGGCACTAGAGAATCTCCGAGGTGGCTCGCTAAAGGTAGGCCTTTTGGCGTCTTAATTGAAATTTCTTTAATATACGTTATCTAGGCGTAGTTATATAAATTTTGTACGATATCATTTAGAAATAGATGAAACATAATATTTTTTTGGAAAGCATTTTATATATTTTTTTCTTGGTTAAGGGGCCCGGGTTCAAATTCCAATACTTTGAAATATTTTTTTGAGAAAAAAAATCTTTCCAAAGTGTGAAATAACACTTTAAAAATGTTAGAAAAAGAAAATGTTTAGAAGTTTTTTGACAAAAAACCGTTATTTAATTCAATAACTTTGTGTAATAATGGGCAAATTTCTTCTAGGAATTTTACAATTCTAAACCATTTTGATCGCGTCTCGTAATAATTAAACTTGCTCGTCTCAAAATATCTGTCGATTCACTCAACAGTGCTGTAAGTCGCTACGTGGGAGGCGAATTGTCTGGCCTGTATGTACAATGTACCTACGTACTGTCAACATCCGTAATCAATTGTGTTTTCTAATGTTAGTCTGTTGTTTCTGAAAGAAATATTTTTTTCTTATTTATTACACGTTATCGTTATCTATCATAATAGATAGTAGATCTTTCCGACTGTTAATGGTCTTTAATTCAACACTAGCTTTTACATGTGACTTTGCATGATTAAATAAAAATGACAAAGAGTTACGGCGTTGGGCTCCGCCACTCAACAACCAATGTCTCCAGAATTCAGTGGATAGCTATTGCTTTTCAGTTTCTACGCTAGGATTTAAGATTCTCTCTGCCTACTATGCTATGTACGGGATACAGCGTGAAATTAATAAACATATTATATATTTTGTGGTGTTTTGCCCGTCAATGTCTTGTTAATATTTAACAAAATTTTCCTTTAAATTATTGTTATTATTAATTTGAAATTCAAAGTTAATTTATCCTGTATGATAACACTTGTGGATAACACATGTGACCTTGTACAATGACATATCATTATTTCATTTATAGGATTCGATTTCTTTATTCAACACGTAGCACTTTTTATCAGTGGTGACATCTATAATAGGGGTGGTAGAGATGATAGTGAAACAAATAGTTTATTGAGACGTTATATAGCTTTGCAAGGATTACTGCCTTTTAAAGTTACGTAATTTTTAACTTCTCGTGCACTTTGAGTCACACATGGACGTCAGAATACTCTGTCTAACCACAAGTACCTCTACACCTATAAATGTAAATATTCGCTAATGATTTTTATACGTATGTATATATATTATAATGTAAGAATATGAACAAAAACACTAAAGGTGATTGTGGCCGATTTATCATTCAACATTGATCATTTAATTTACATCAGAACGAAATATACAAATATATATATATGTATTTATTAATTACATTTGCATAATATAGAGAGATTTTAATAAACACCATAACTCTGGATTCGTATCTTACTCGCGGGGAATCTATTTAGCTAAAGAATAATTGTCTAATAATAACGGATTTCGGTTCTGCCGTCAGAAAAGTGGACATTGACAATGATTTCTCTCCGCTTATCGTATAACGTATATTTGCAATTAATAAATGTTTTGAGTGCTACAGGTGGGATACATCGTGAGGCTGGAGAAAATAAAAAAAAATTGTACTAAAAAACTGTTTTAGTGGTCGGAACACGTTATATTGTTTTACATACATTTAGTAATAGCCTACGAGTGTCGTACACGTGTTTCGCGAGCAGTAACCGTTGACCTCATTATTTTGTGTTCCCCCACATGACGCGCCTCCGCTGAAAGCTTTTAACTTTAGACAATGGAGATCGTTTTCTTATATTACGTATAGTGTATTATATTTTTTCAATAAGCTTGACGTGGTTAGAATAGCTTTGAAAATATAATTTTTTTGGTACTTGTGGGTTTTTTACCAGTTTTGTATAGGCATTACGTGATTTTTCTAGGAACAAAACGCCACATACGTTTGTTTAAAACGGTATACAATTCGCGTATTGTAAAGATATTAATAATAAGACGTATAAATATATTTAAGTTAGTAGGTACACAAACAAAAATTCAGAGATATTTCTTTAGGAAAATTCGATGCTACCTTTCAGCTACTTTCAGCTTTCGGATTATTTTGGCATTAAATAATGTTAAATTTATTATCCTCAAGATATGCAATGATGGATTATCCTTTTTCCTTCTATATGATAAAATAAACGCCATCTATAGAAGGATATAATATTGTAAACATAATTTTAAGTGTGATCATTGTTTTGCTTAGTTTTAACGTTTAACGTGTGACGGTTGTAGTTTCGACATCCACTCGGGTGAACTAATTATTGTCATTTCGTTGCTCTGATAAGAAAACAAAGCGCAGTTTTGAGATCCACCACTCAAACTGGAATATCTGTAAAATTAGGCGGTGCGTGGGGAATCGAGTGTCTAAATTCTAGATTTCATCCGTATTCCCTGCTATGTGCGGGACACATTTGACTCATTGGGATATTTTCCTACGATTTGATATAAAATGAACAAAATCCATTTCATTAAAGTCAGGAATAACTGATAATAGTTTGTGTTATAAAAGTAGGGCCAAAATTAAGTTAATTCATCTGCCTCCCTTCTCAAGCCACCTGTTCCCAGCGGGAAACTATCAACTTCCTAAATAAAAACTTTTATGGCCATATGCTATATAACGATATTACACGTCTGGTTGATATTCACATTTGTCAGCCGTTGCCCATATTTTCTAACTGTTCGAATTATATTTCCTATAAAAGAACATAACTATATTGTTTGCTTTTACATATATAACAATGTTTGTTTTACTGCACTTCATCTTAACTGGCGGTGGCGATTGCGAAATTAAGAACTTTTTACCTTGATGTCCTTATCTGTTTCATTTTAGGTAAGCTTCTTGTATTTTCTATTTTCTTGACGCCGCACTTTGTCTAATATTAAGTTCTGAAAGTTCTTAATATATCCGCGAAAGTTTAGAACGTGTTAAATCAGGTTGTTTACAACTGAGCTACCATAACGTCGAATATAAAATATAGACACTATATTTATTACCTCTTTAATTATAACAATTACGTAACACATGCTGCTCGAAGGACCACAAACATGTACCTTTCCATCTGACAGCATAGAAACATACTGCCAATATAAATATATTACTATTAGAGTTGTATTTTGATTGATTTAATTCTATTTTCCCTTGTCTGTAATCGTTACACAATCGAATCCTGGTTCTTGTTACTTACGTCCTAAGGTGTAAATTAGACAAATGTTGTCATAATGTAAGCGTGTTCAATTATTTCGAGTGCGTACAAGGCCGCGTGCTGGCCATGTGGTGTTTGTTGGTTCATTAGACTTGATAGTTCCATTCGATTGAAGATGCTGAAACTATTTATGTAATATATTTATAACTATTTTGTCTATATCGTTATGTAAATGTGTTGTATGGTACAAAGTGTAAACTTAGTAGTTTTCTTCTTATTCTGCTGGGAAAATCTTTCCCTATTCTCATCTTTATTTATTCTTTAATGTTTTCCTTAAATAATTTGAATTACACGTACAATCTACTGAACTGAAGTTTTATTTTTAACATTATTTCTATATTGGAACAAATCACAAAAAAATCTTTTTAATCAACTAATTGTTTGTAAAAAGTGTCATATTTGTTCTATGTGTATTTAGTGTTAAACATTGTAGTTTCATAAAATATAATATATACTATATTGTTATTTATACGGTTAATTATAAAATCTAGGTTTATTTATTGGAAATAAAATGACTTACAATAACTTATATAAGATATTTCTATTATTATTCATCTCTATGACATAATTTATGAAGTCATACGTTACGATGTCATTACGTACTCTTAAGTTTAAAGTGGTTATTTGAGTATGGAAAACTTATGTATGCTTGGATACTTAAATATTAATTTTATGCCTACATATCGATCCAGGATCAAAAATCAATATATCAACCAACTAGGCAAGTATAAATTTAGATGATTATAAGTTAATTACAACTTCTTCAGATAGCTTCCACTACATACTGTTAGGTAGTTATTTATAGCATATCGCTCACTCGCCACCATGTATCGATTGTCCCCTGCACAATTCACAGAAATAGCGTCTGAATCTGCATTTTGTCACGTTTCGGCGGGATGTTGATGTTCGACGTCGCCGTTTGTACTCTTGCGATATAGTTTAGATATTATGTTATATTTTGTTCGGAAGTTAATATATAACGCGATTGAAGCGTTTATACTAACTACAGAAATAAACTAAGCCAAATTTGCAAAAATGAAATCTTCATAGTAAGAAACTGTTAAAGTTTTATGCATATTAATTCTCAACAGTAATATAATATTATGGAGTGAATTTGAGAAAAAAGCATCAAGAATTGTATTCATAAACTAATTCAAAGACGTATATGATTGAAAATATTGACTGTTCATGTATTTAACGTTTTCCAGTAGGTACTTCAGAGACACTGTACAGGCAGGCAGTTTCTGATTATTTCACACTTGGAGTTCCGCCAGGTTCACCTGCACATGGAAATACTTAGTGTTGAAATATAAATGATCTAATAGGTTTACAATTGAAAGATTCCTTTATTGAAATTGTACAAATAGTAACACGTATATAAATCGAAAATTTACGGAGTTTGACAGTTGACAGACAACCGTATAGTAAAGTCTATGAATTATGTGGCGTAGAACGCTGCAATTTGTCATGAAGGTTATTCAGTGTCTGTAGAACATTAAGAGGTGATAGCTTGTAATTCCAACGGAAACGGAAAAAAATATGTTATAGGTTATGTACACAAAAACACAGACAACAATTACGTATACAGTTACTAATTTATATCTCGATAACATTCAATGAAAAAAAAAACAAACTATTTCTGGCTTTTCTTTTTTCAAAATATGTATTATATAACATTTATAATGACACTATTTGGTGTTATACCAGACACCAGTAAGTTGACGCTTGTCTAATTAGGTCGTTTCCCTTCGAAATTATTATAGAAACTACACTTAACCACTTCTTCTTAGGTGTATTATATACATACGTTACTTTGCACCAATTGCAAAACATTTCAAGTATTTTATTGCTAAATACTGGCAATTTTAATGCTATAGAAAAAAATATTTGCTTCTGCCATTTAGTGCTGATCTTGAAAAATCCAAAATTTAAGAGTTTTCTGACCATATTTTACTGATATATAGTAGGGTGGGTATCTGGAAGTGTCAAGAGACTGTGATGCCCACTTTCAGCCGAATTTTCAAATAGTGCATGTTGAATGGCGGAATTCACCGCTGCGCTTTACCTAATATATTGGGAAAAAATTCAAATATGATATTTATATTATTTTGATAGATGAAAACTCAAACAATATATTAGATACGTATATATATTATAAATACAACCTACAAACGAGAATCGTCCTGAAACAGCCGTTTGTCGTCCCATATTACATTATGACGCGGAAACGCATCCTGCCCCAAACATCCCTACAGGAAACTCACATGAAATTATAATTATACGTTCTGAAATAGACTCCAAAGGGGATTTAGACTTCCTACTGTAGTAGACACAGTTGTAACCAATTTTAAGTGTTAGGTTCTTTAAAGATTTATTATGAGTATTGACGTCGTCGAGTCTGTTTATAGATTTTCAATTGTGGGTCGTGTTACTTATTCGATATGTTAGGTAGTACTTTAGGTATTCATTTCTTCTTCTTTTTTGTTTTCCAACTTATATCGGGATATTAAATATTACATTATCAAAATCAACAGGAAGTTATAAAAATAAGATCTGGGTGTACTTTAACCTTCAAGAGCAATTTTTGTTTAATTCATTGTTATCATGGAAGAAAATATCAATCTGTACCAAGTTATTGAAATTATGCGATTTCATTTCCAAATTACACGTTAATAATTTATTATTTATCTTTGTTTAGTTCTGATTTAACACGTATTTTATCCAATTACAAGTATTTTATGTAATTATCTGTTATGTAGAATAAATTTGATTTGCATCAAATGCTCACGTTTTCTGATATCAGTCCGGACGCGCTTCCGCCAATACTGCCATGTTCATATATTTATGAATGAATAACATATGTATGAAGTAATTACTTAGTAATGATATATTGGGTGAAACTTGCCGTCGCGTCGCGATGATTGTGGGCCCAGATCTCCACTAGGAAGACTGCTTATATTAAAATTATTTTCATACAACCGGTAAGGTGCCGGATAAGTTTTCTGTCTTTGCCTACCCTAATACATGTGCGGTATACAGCGTAAAGCTAAAAATATTATAACATTATTACACTTTACTGTATACTTAATCAAAACAATTTTTGAGTACACAACATTGAAGAAGAATTTTATAACGAAAATTATTTATCTTGACCTTATTATCACAAAATATCTTGTCATAATATTTAATGTAATAAAAGTACCCACGTACAACAAAAGCAGAGGTCAGATTTTATTATAAAAATAAACTTTTACTGTTCTCACATATTTACTTGACAATTGACACGCGTCGTAAGTGACACTTGTGTGGTCATATTATTTATAATTTTTAACCTTGTCATAAAAATGTTCAGTATTCGTAAAGAAATATCAAAGACTAGTATTTTACTATACAATGGTGATTTAGAAAATTTGAACCAGTAGTTCCTGAGATTAGCGCGTTGAACCAAATATACTATTTCGCTTTATAAAATTAGCTTAGTTAGACTCATATTCATAGGAATATTCGGAATTGTGAATTTGAATTAGGTTACTTACACAATATTGCCTCATAATAACTCAAAACTCAAATACAAATTATTGGTAAAATAGTAAATAAATTAATATATATAGACGTAGTATGTATAATTATTAAGGAAATTGTGTAGACGTCCTAGGTTGTAAGTACGACGTACTAGGTTACATCTATATAATTAAATAGAAAACGAAGCTCTCCAACCCCTGCCTATTACCGCCACCCTCTTTTAAAATGTGGTTAATGTTTTTTTCCTATTTAATAAAGTCTGGGCGCCACAGTGCCTGCGACGAGGTTTTACAAATTCATCCGGCATCATAATTACGCTTTAAAATTAATGTTTTGATGTATTTTGCTGCGCTTGGATGTTGACCTCGGCGGTGTATATACGACTTTTGATTGTCCGTTTTCCTTATGATTTTTGTAGAAACTCGCCTTTGGTATGATGTATGTTGTCAAAATTTAAGTGATGGTACGTGAATGAATCTGAATCTTTCCTTCATCGCTAAAATAATAAAGCAATTATTAAAACTTTCCAAAATATTGTTTTTTTTTTATTATTTATATTATAAATATCTTTTGGTCGTCGTATGGTAACGAAGGGTTGTTTACACTCAGACGTACAAGTATATTTTTATAAAACATATGAAATTTTGATCGATCCTGAAGTCCAACCTATATCTCTTGAATCATTTTAATTTTTGTTTTTCCTATCTCTGGTAGAAGAAGCTCGGCGCTTAGTTCCGCCTGTCAACACTAAACCGGAAAAAGAAACTTTTGAATTGCTTGATAAATTATTGAATTTGGTTCTACCTTGCTCGGATGTCGAACTAGTGACCTTTGATGCAATAGGCATTGTTAGTCACGAAGGTCAAGTAATATCCTTATTAAGAATATTTTCCCTATACCTAAGTCATAAATAACAAGCTTATACGAGTACTCGTATAAAATATATTTTTGTTTTCATGTTTATCTTCACGGATAATTTTAACATGTTAGAATTTAGTGTTGTGTCTAGATTCTCTTCTATCACTCTCTATTTGTTTAGACTGTATCTATCATCTACAATATGGCTCAAATTAATGATTTATTTAGAATCTCGATAATTGGACGGTGCTTGGGGATCGGAGTGTCTTAACACTCAGTTTCACCTACTTTTGGTGGTTATCTATTTTATTATATTCTTTGTATTGTTTAAAAGATTTAACATTGACATAGTTTAAGTCAATAATACTCTCTCCGAACCTAAAATCTTCCTGTTTAACAAATGACGCTATTGATTAAACTACTGTGTTTACATTCACTTTTTATACTAGTTATAAGTTATAATAAAATGTTAACCTACTTTTTTCCAATATTCGGATTTTAGCACTACGCGTGAGATCGATTTGGGTTAATGCATATCATATGTTTTTGACATAGATTTTTTATATGGAATAATGCTGTTTGATTTTTTCGTGGAATATTCCTATCAGGCTTTTTACTTTAGATTTTATTAAGATTGTAACACATGATGTTTTTTCCCACATAGCAGGGTAGAGGGATACCGATGTTAAAAATATTGTGTTTTGAATGGTGGAACTTAACGCGCGTGTTATATGGCGCGCATACTGAAGCAAAACGAAAACAATTCACAAACAAATCCACTATCGTTGAGTTTAGATAATATATGTGTTAGTTTTAAAATCGGATACATTAAGGGAAAACGCTAATGAATGAGTAAACTTATGTATTAAAAATCATTCATTAAGCCCTGCTTAGATTATCTATTACGTGAATATTTTATGTATTTTATCTCAAAATATAAGAAATACCTAAAGAAAAAAAAACAGTACGTAGTATTGCTTGTAAACTTATAAATAAATTTGTCTTTTTTATGAGCAAACTGTGTTTAGTAGGCCGATTGTGAAATTGTTCATGTCAGTTTACTGTATCTACGTTTATCCTCTCCGGAAGTACAAGGTTTCCTACTCCCACTCGCGTCCTGGCCGTGGCTACACTCTTATACATATATATCATGTATGTATGTATGTCCCAATTGTTCTTATATTATTTTTACCAGTCACATCTTGACAAATAAATATAATGATAATGACTGTCTGTCCGATGGAAGTAGTGAATTTTTTGTGTTATACTTCATCTAGTTATTGAGTATAACTATACATTACAAATATGATAATTATAGAGACAGACTACTTAAGGTTAAGAAATATCAATTAAAAAAAGTAAATAAAGGTACCTATCTTCGTTAGTAAGTTTAAATCAATCAATCAACAATCCCTTCTATTTACTTTATTACCGGAAATTCAAAGATACGTATCGGCCATCTTTACTTCCGGTTCACTTGATCGATCTACGTGCCAGTTGTCCATTGCTAAATATTGGCAATGAATAAAAGATGCATTTTGCATTTAAATGTTTTTATTATAATAGTAGGTTTATGTCGTATATTTTTCACATATATTCATTTTAAGTTGTATATATATATCATTAAATTGTATTTACATGATATTATTAACATTAAAATGACATCGAAGAGTGAGATAGTGTATAACTCCGTGAACGTGATGGCTGTGGGTTTGATGTCTAATTTGGCGAAAGAAGAAAATGTGGCATTGAGTCCCTCAACGCGCGTAAAAATACATATTTTAACGAATTTACCACAAGAGTCATATTATAACACATTTCATCTCTTTAGATATAATTAGTCGCGAAGTATATTTAGATCGAGTACGAACAAGGCGACAATGCGTGTTTTAAAATAGAATATTTATCATCATGCGATTCATTGCTAACGTATATATCACCTATCCAATACATCTCTGTCTTGACAAATTAAATAACATCTTATTTAAATATTATTAAGAATCATTTTTGTACAATTAATGAGTCTAATACAAAGCTGCCAAGAGTGTCACTTTAAGAAAATTATACATTTTCAGATTACTGTACAAGTTGCCAAAAGCAATACTAGTGATAGTACAACTAGAAACATGATTAACATAAATACATTTAAATATGTTGGTAATATATTGTGATGTGTATATATAGTGTATTCAATACATTAGTGATCAACGGTTCAACCGTTGTGTCTTCAATTGAAGGGACAAAAAATCTATGGTCGGTATGATGTGGTTTAAGCGGGACCCAAAGGTCCCAGAAAAAGTTGATAAGATTGATAACGGAGTTGTCAACAAACTGAGAAGAAAGAAACCTAGTCTCCTTAAGCCGACGAGGGAGTCGAGCGAAAGAGAGACCTCGGCTGACAGTGACAAGGAGAAACGGAGATATTCTGATATACTTGATATGAAAGTGTCACTCGGTATGTATGTTTATAGAGAATAAGCGTTTAGTGTTTAATCTCCTTGCTATTTATCATATAGTTAGTGTATTAAGCTAGAATATGAGTAAAAGTTTTTGTTTTGCATAAGCAATTAGTACTTTAAGCACATATCGCTATATTCATCAAACGGTCATATACTTATTTAAATTAATATATGTTTGAATTTTTTCCTCGATAATTATTATTTAATGATATATAGATTTTAGTATTATATTAACATTAATGTGCACAGAATTTTATGATATCATGCGATATTTTTAAAATTATTCTTCAACGATTGTCACCGGGTCAGTGCTGAGGTCAAACTATATTAGGTATTACAAAGATTGATATGATTTTTCATACTAAATAATATATAATAACTTTTAAACATTTTAAGTTAATAGTTTTCGCTTAATGAATTATCGACATTTAATGACGAACATAGATTTAATTTTAATAATAAATATGAATAATTACGTAAAATAGGAATAATTATGAACACTTTTGATTACGAATCATCACTTACTGTAGTTTATAAAATTGTTGTTGAAAGAGGCTTTACTAGGTACTTACCTAGTAGCTAGTATCTGACGATTCCTCCAGTATTAATTAGCTCAAACGATGCTTTCAGCTAGACAGAGATAGATTTTCAGTGTTAAATAGCAGAATTCAACTTTGCACTTAATCTAACTAAACCAAGGATAAGAAAATAATTTTAGAAATTGAACCCGTTACTATAATACAGATTTAAATTGCATCTACAAAACAACTAATACCAATGCACTTTTAATTATAAAAGAAACAAAAGGAAACAGATTTCTTTCTTATTATAACATTACTAATATTAAACTAAATTATTTCCCATTAAGTAACACTCATAGAAGCTTTTCTGTATATTTTTTAAGAAAGAAAAGAATTTTTAAAGCTCTAGTCACCAGTGAGTGGATCATTAAAGCTGCGTCCAAAAGCTTTACACTAATATTAAGTAATAAAAGCTTATCGTATTATTATGTTTACACTAACGATACATTCCTACTAGATAAAAATAATATTTAGATTGGTAGTGTAAACGCGATGGTTGTGGGGTTGATCCCCACTCGCGGCAATCATTATATTTAATATTATATTTATTTGCCTTTACTGGAAGATATTGCGTGTTGAGTGGTGGAACTCGATGCTGCGCTTAGTCATGTGACCAAGGCGATGAAATACTTCAATCGCCCGATTGGGAATCGAATCCACAACCATCGCGCTTACATTCAGACTGTAGTGTACCACGCCCCCTATGATTATTGATTTCATAACAATTCGTGGTACAATTTATATTGTATGCTATCAATTTTACTTTACGTAGTACTACTAGGAATAGCCAAATCGATAATTTATTTTTTCGTTAGTATTCTACTATAATATAAAATGATATAGAATGACATAACAACGTACATTTCATTAGCCTAATTCAAAATTGGCCCCTCCAATAGCGACCATTGTTTTGAGCTACGAAATTATTCCTCTTAATTATCTGATTGTGCACGCGATGGTTCTGAGTTCGATGCCCACAGGGAATTCATATTCGGTCTTCAATCTTTTTAAAGGAAATGCGGCGTTGAACTCTATTAGATATACCTGCAGTAAATAGCCAGCCATAAATAAAAGAAGGAGTGACGTATAATTTCTTTATTGGTTTTTGGTTACTATCTATTATAAATAGAAAAAAAAATCCACCACTCCATAAGTAATGCCTCTAGAATTTGGTGGAAAATGGGGAACTGATGTGTCTTAATGGGAATATAGTGTCTTAACACTAGGTTCCTACACTGCTGTTTGCGGGATAGACTATGACGCTATACAAATAAACCTGCAAAATTGATTAGTTCTGAGTTTTTTAGCCTAGTAAAAGAAGAATTAATTTTAGGTTCTTATATTTTTACTACGTAAAAATCTACATATTTAACATTATAATTTTTAAGCATGAAATATTGTTTTCTTTACTTTATCGCTGTGAGTAATTTTTATGACATGTGATAAGAGAAAAGTCGTGTAGTCTGCAGCTAACAATTTTTTAAGTCAGATTTTTTAGCTTCATGCCTCAGTATTCAGAGGAACCTGAGAATCTAATGTTAAGACATTTCGTTCCCGATACGACGCTTCCGTCCCCCACTTTCTGCGAAATTCTGAAAGCACGTCATGTTAAGTAGCGGATTTTATCATCGCGTTTTGCCTTTGCCAGAATGAGGAAAATGTAAATATTAAATATTTCACTCGCCTAAGGGGAAATCGAACGCTCAACCGTCGCGTTTACATTCTCAGGTTTGCGGCCCTGTGCCACTACGGCCTCGGTTTTTAAGTCTTATAGATAAATCAAGTATTTCAACGTTTTAAATATTTCTTGTAATATGGACTTTAAATTATTAAATTGCAGAGTACTTATTTGCAATGCAATTTTATTACTGTTATAAATTAAAAAAAGGTTTCGGTTAACATATCAACTGATTTTAGCAACAACATAGTAATTTGATAGTAATTTTACCTCAATTTAAAATTGCTCGTTTTTATTCAGTTTCATGATTTATTTCGCATAAAGAGGTAGAGAAACATAATCTTGATGTCCGTATTGCCTAAATTTTAAAAACTGCATACTGTATGACGGTGCTCAACGCCGTTATTTGTTTTACGAGAGCGGGTAAATTATTTGATTGTGTGTGTGTGCGAGTTGGGACCGTGCATTGCCATCACTGCGATGGTCTCGAGTGATGTAATCAACGAAGGCAATGTTAAAGAATTTGTTATAAAAATGCAGATTTAAGTGAAAATACTTTCGAGTTACGGTTTTTTTGGAAACAATCATTATTTACATAACTTTACATTCCCGTCGCGAATCTTGTTCTTTTGTTTCATAGAAAGTTCTGTTACGCCATATTTGACGTTTACTGTTATAATAATATTATAATAATGTAATAGTTATTGTATGGAGATACTTATTTTAACGATTTCTTGAAATGATCTTTGTTTAGCTAATATAAATTGGTAAAGCTAATAAGTATTATAAGAACAATTTATTCGTTGCATTAAAAACATTATATATTTACGATACTTTTTTCCGCGATTGGCGCAATTCAACGCTGTATCAAAGTAGTATGTAATAACAATTTTTTGATAGTTTACAATTTTCCAATTAAAATTATGAAGTAACGGTTTTTATAAACTTACGGTGACATCATAACTATAAATACTATTATAGGTTTTTTTAATTAGCATTGATTGATTGATTTTACTTTGTGTCGTCTTTTCAATCGATTTTTCTTATAGGGCAATTAAATGTCACAATTATTAACCTTCCTTTTTTATTTAATTACTACTAAATAATTATTAATTGTAATACGCTTATTAAATCTTGGTCATGATGATATACATTTTAATAGCGATATGTGCTTAATACAAATAATATATATATATTTTACTATAAAATATGATATGGCAAGGAAATCTTAACACTTGATACGCTGTTATACAATGTAAAATAATCCGTAGAGCGGCGCGATGAAAGCGACGAGTCTTTGTACGAGTCAGCAGACTGTCACAGCGACGCGATATCTGCGAGCGACGACGCATTGCCCAGACTAAGTAAAACACCCACAATCAGCAAAGAATCTTTAAAATTGGCAATAACTGATGAAGAAAGTGAAGCCAGAACGAAAAAGGGTCACAGAAAAACCATGTCTCTGTCAAACCCTATAGAAATCGTTAAAAGCTTGGGTGATGAGTGGTTCGATCACACAAAAAAAGATGTTGATAAAAATTCTGATAAGAAAAAGTCCAGAGAGAGCCTCTGGAGTGAAGAAGATAGAGATTCTATTCATGGCTCCAGTATAAAACTGGATCAATTTAGAAAGACTAGTAAAGAAGATAAAGCAAATGAGACCAGGAAAAGTAATACAGCGGAACAACCAAAACGCAAAACCAGTAAAGGATCTTCTGTCAGCGCCCTTAATTTTCTGAGAAGAAAGAAAACTCCAACTTCAATGAAAGCTGTTGAAGCTGTAGTCGAAGTTGTAGACGGTATAGTTAATACTGACGAAATACTGAACTTTACAAAGTCGTTTTTAGAAGAAGAAAAAAGGCATACGGCTATTTGCCAAAGTAGGCCTCCCGTTGAAACTGATTCTGATGAGGACATGCCTCCGTCTAAAGTGATTGGTGAGCATAGACGCAGGCTAAGTCGACAAACTTCTAGAAGTAAGAGTAAAGTTCGTGGTAAAAGTCAATCTGTTAAGGTTAATACCCTAAGAAAATCTCATAGTGGTACACTGAAGAAGGGCAAAAAGAAGAGTGTGAAGACACCGCTCGCTGGCAGAAGTCGTCAAACAAGCATCGTGGAACCAAGTCCTTTGGTGAAGAAGAAACATTCTGATTCAACCAAACAGAATTCCTGGCTATTCAGCAGTTCTAGAGGTAAGTTTTTTTTAAATTAATCATGTAATTTAATTTACCATTAGTTAATTGAAATTTTAAAATCAATTTTCTAAATATATTAATTTGTTTTGATATCGGTTTTTATAATTTTAGTATTGTTGACGTTTACTAATTACAATTCGTAGACTTCTGTAAGCTCAAACTTAAGTTATATAACAGTTTTTTAAATAGCTAAGGTGATTTTTATTTGATGTTTTTAGTTCAATATAATTTATATTAACAAGAAAAGCATATATTCATATGATATCTGTCTGTTAAGTTAATAAGCAGTTATTAGATACATGTACAATTTAACTCAATCAGTTGCATGATTACTACTTCGCGCTATTCCACGCCTATAATTTGTACAGTTCTTATTTACACGTATCTTTATTAGCACCAAACGAGAACTAAACCCGTTACCTCCATTCAACTATCTGGAATTAAAGTTGACATTTCCGGTATTACTGGCACACAAAAGCCATACATTAATCGGTCTGGAACCGTCGCGGCGGCGTTATTTATCAAACGCTGACCTCACAGTGTCGCTCGCCTTGCCTCGCCAGGGCTGCCGGGTCAAAGCCGGGCTTGGCTTTATTATTTGAGACTATTGATTAATCTATTTGTACTGAAATGCTTAGATGTATATTGATGTTTAATTGTGCGTTTTGTCTGTACAAGGTTAGTAAGTTTAAGTGAGATGTCATTTTATGATCCATAGGTATTTTGTTTTTTAATATCTTCAGGCGAATTATCGTATTAAAATACAAATTTTAACAAATAAGTGATGGAATCGATAAAATATTCTAATTCTATATAGTCACATATATTGGATAGTCACTATTCTAATTTATATAATTCCATTCATAATGGATGCATTATCATAATACATAAAGTATGAGGGTGAATTTTATAAATGCATATATTTTAGTTTTTTAATATTTATATAAAAGAAGGACAATCTTAGTATATTTTATGTGTTGGTACATATATCACGCACTTTACGGAGTAATTAATAACATGTTTATAATTACGTACTTGGCCCTCGTGGCGCGGAGGTACATACAAGTATGCGCGACTGTTAGGGTACGATTCCGACTTGGAGAATGAGTTATGATCTTACATTCTGGCAAATTGTCAACCCTGTAATTCAAATACATCAGCCATTTATGAACATACTTATTTATGTATATGTATGTATACATGAAAGCATGCGTGAGTGTTTCATACACCACTGTCTCAATAAAGCTCACGTATTACTAATACGCGAGCTTTATTGAGACAAGAATGAGACGGTCTAATTTATTTCTTATTATCGTATTTGTATGGATAATGCAAACAATTTCCTGAATATCTCTATATATCGTTATAATTACAAGAAAATGTATGGAATTACGTGCGTTGTTAATCGGATTCTACTCTTTGTTATGTTTCTTTGTTTTTCTTAATTGTAAATTATATATTACGAAAGTAAATAATAATAATATATTGCCTTTTTTCTCCATTTTATTTGTTATTTCTAATTAAACCGGAAAATTCAAGAGTTAATCGAACCTATCGTGATACAATCGTGCTGGAATTGTATCTACACTTATTATTTTTTTAAATACTCTCAAGTCTACATACATGTGTACATATTATTTATGTCATTTTATATTTCAATTAATATGATGGATGGTTTATTCAAATGTTTAATTTAATTTCGTCACTAATTCGCCTCGGACGGGTAACGGTACACTTTTTGCTACCACTCAGTCTACTCAGTCACTCGGTCTGATGACTTTTGTCTATTTATATTTATAACAGCTTTAACCTCCGACTTTGCTCCCGTATTCCAAAGGAAGTAACTAACTTCACTTTTTAGCTTCACGATATATCCCGCACATAGCAGGGTAGGCAAAGGGAACCTGGGAACCTATTGCCTGTACCTACCTATACCTGGGAATTATATTTTTGATTCTTTCTATTATTAATCAAAGTATTCTTACTATATTTTACTCTAGCTAACATTTCTTTCTTAAAAACGTTTAAAAAATATGAAAAATAATATTTCCAACGGTACGGTAAATCGCAACGATCGTTAAAGCGAAAGTCACGAGGAGCGTAGCTATCGCGGCACTAAAACGGCGTTCGCAATTAAAGCATCGAAATTCTTTGACCGTGAAATCATACATATTGGGCTATATAAAATAAATAAACATTTGTCACGCACTATTAAATACCGAAGCGTAACGACTGGTCTCTATTTTGTATAGGTATTTGATTATCCGAGATTTGCAAGATGGATTTGGCTTACTTCGTCAGTCATATCAGTTATGATGAGGTATAGTGGCTTAGTGGTGTGGTATGTTTATATTGATACTTATTATTCATCGTTTGTATGTTAATTATGATTCAATAGACAATTTTAATTTGTAAAACCATGTATATAAGATTTCTATGAAACCATTACTGCCCAATCGACATTTGCTTGACCGCATTGGATTATAATTTCACGCTTTTCATAAAGTTAATCAAATTAATTGTTCTACAAATCCGTAAAAGAAACGAATAAAAACACATATCTAATATGGGTGGGCGACACGACAAGCAATTAGTTGTAGATCGCACAGCGACAAAGATCAAAAGTCAGTACAATTTCAACTAGCGCGATCAATTAACTATTCATTGATGCAACAGTTTCACCATTCATTGCTATTCTGTCCGTGACCTGCTCGAGTATGTGCTGGCGACAAAAGCTTTAGAAAATTCTGCAATTTTAAGCTCTAAGCTTTAGGTAGGAAAGAATGTATTGCAGTTTGTTAAGAAAATTTGTATAAGCATTTAAACGTGCTTTGAAAGCTTGTATGGAACTTTTGTTTATGAGTTTTACGTATGGACGTATATACATCGTATGGTACATTCCAACAGCGGTCAAGAGGCCGGCGGATCTCGATATTGTCCTTTTATTTATTATATTTACGGTTATTTCTCTAGCTTGGAAACTTGCCGAAAAATGTATGGAAACTTGTTAAATATTTTTTCGCTATTTAATTTAATGTAAAATGAAGTAAGATATACGTCCTATTTTAGTTACTTTTATTTACTAAAAATCGGTTCTTATTGTCGTTGGTTCAAATACATATTGAAGTGTGCATAATATATATAAGATTAAGTGGAGAAATGTAAACTGCAAAATAAGAAGAAATTCTTACGCCACAGATCGACGAAATCCTATATATAAAAATATTCCATTTCTCTTGATTTATGATGATCTCTTCTGCATATAGAGTAGCAAGTAACATCTTAGTTATTTGTTATCGTGTAAGTGATAAGGGGTCACTGGCAGCGCATTACCAGGGCGACACCCCCGGCCTTGTGGGTCGCATAGCTAGTGTATCTAAGGCCTATACGTAATAGTGTATTGTCTTATACAGTACCTATCGATATATCTTAAAAGATAATGTTAAATGTTTTTGTAAGTATAAAGTATTACATAGTGGTCTGAAAATGTATTTTTTGTTTGTTTGTATTTTAGTATGTTCTAATTAAAATTTGTCAACATTTTATTTGGATCATTTCTAAAATATTTGAAAAGAAACTAAACTCGATTAAATTATTTTGGAGTTAATTAGTAATATTAAAATTAATTATACATAAAAATTGTAAACTCACATAATTAATCGATTTAAATACCAATTAATATGAAAGGTTGGTCTTCGAAATTTATATGTATAATAAAAGTGTATCTGTTCGCTGTCTGTACATGGAAGGGTTATGAGAAAAACTAATATTGGGGGCATATTCATAACTATAATAGATCCCAAACTGAACACAAACAAAATGGTTTTATTTTTTTGTCTGTATGTTGTGTGTGGCACGCTGATCTCTAAAACTGCCTAACCGATTGTACAATAATGGTAATCTTCCCATAACATTGTGTTTGATTTATTTCAATCGGTACAAAAATTGAAAAGTTATATAAATTTATTGAATTTTGTTCGACAAAACTACTCTAAATATCTGTTTTTTATTTGTTGTTGTTAACTTTATTTTATAATCTTTAGATAATGCTATTAGAACACGAAAGCAATTCACATTAGTAAAGATAATCGTATAGTTCGAGCGGGCGACGTCGCGAGCGGGTCGTCAGTCGTAAATAATATTGGAATTGCTCTGCTTTTGATCGCATTCAATCGTATTAGGCACATAACTACATGTGTGTTAGTGTACCAGCCACTTTCGTTATAGATTTGTCATTTAATATTATTTGTATGTCACTCTTATGAAAGTGAATGTTGGAGAATTTTAATTAATGAATTAATTAATTTATTTATTTAAGGTTTGCTAGGGGCTATTACATTGTAAGAGTTATTACTATCATGCGAAGGATTTGCACTTATGCAGAGCCGATTGAAAGCAAACACTACATGCACTTGATGATAGGAGTAGGTGATATGCACCATCGAACTTATACCACACTTTTTTACAGTCAGACATGATGCCACTGCGCCGTCATGCAATTAAGGCCATTAAAAATGTTGTAGGTCATTAGATGTTACAAATAGATAACCGCCGGGTGTATAACACAGAGCGGTTATCTGGTAGCACTAGGTGGTTTTGATTTATTATCCTACTTGCGATATTTATATAATAAGTACATGTAAGTACGAGTATATACATTTATGCGGTATAGGAAGATTTAAGAACTGAGCGACTTCATTAATTTTATTTCTTGTATTCTTGTTTCAAGTCAGATTTTATCATTGTCGTTTATAGGAAATAACCAAATTAAGTTCTATAACGTACTATTCTTCCCGACACCATTAAATCTAAGTAGGAAGTAAAGAACTAAGGGATCTGTCACCAGATTTTTACTTTACAAAAACCGTCCAATTATATGGCTTACCTTAATATGTCAATCAACGGTGACATCAACCAAAAAGATACGAAGAAAAAACGGAAGCGAACATTTCACATACATTGATATGCGTACGCGCACGCCAACGGGAAACGCGTATTAATAGCTTACCCTTGTTGACTCACGCATTGTCTCTGTGTTATGTTGTTTTTATATTAGTAGGTATAGTAGGTAGGTATATTACATTGAGTTGACTATGTATCCAGAATTTGTGTCAGTCTGGACATAGTGTGCCTAGTGTTATGACAATCCGTTTCTCACTAATCGCCTGATTGTAGAGACATTTCATGTTAAGTGAGAATCGAACAAACAACCGTCGTGTTTTGCGACAGCCCTACACTCATCGAAGTTATCCTGTGGCATGAAGTCCTTTTATAATTGTCCTACGTTATGATATAATTTATTTCATTTAATTATTATTATTGTCTTAGATTATTATTTGTATAGACCTTTTTATATTATCTTTACAATCTTCTTAACTGTTTCCTTTGATATATAAATGAAATATTTCTGTTTTATTTAATATTATTTATTTTTTTCGCCCTGATAACAAGGCAAAGCGCAGAGTTCCATCGCTCGATAGTTCGTTCCGCTACTCAACAATGCACTTTACTTTACATTGCGTATGTCTCGACGATTCGGCCGAGCCTGTGGAAACTGTTTAAATACTCTCTGCTTTTCTTACTATATATGATACAGCAGGCGCTAAAAGATATTACTATAAAACGAACAATACAAGGGATATCTTTAATACGTAGGATTTGGTGAGATTATCTTAGAGAGAGCACTTTGTAAATCTCGATATGAGTTTATTCAACTCAATGTATAAATATAAGAATTTCCAATAAATTTACAATTTAGAGGCCGATTATGCCTCGTTTATGCGATTTATGCAAGGATGCAATGAAATCTGTATTTATTGGCGTCAGAAACTTCAATGCATTTTATGTTTACGGTCGCACGCTCATAGTAAAACAAGTAAAGGGGAGTTACCTCCTTCGGTCTCAGTGGAGCATATTTTGTAACAATTTTTTTAAATTATTAATGGTGATTTCCGCACAAACAAATGATCAATTGTTGACATTTAATTGTCTTTGCTTTCGGTTCGTTTACCTAAATACAAGAATTAAATTGTTAAAGTAGAGTTAAATTAAGTAAAATTTAAGACAAGTTGATAAATCTGGAGATAGGTCACGTAAGCAGCCTGAGGAATCCCTGAGGGGTTTATATTTGCGATTTGATGAAAATGGATGAGGCGAAGAAAGCCAGGTATAAAAAATAATGCAAAAAGTAAAATTATATTAAAGCATAGACATTAACAATTGAAATAAATGTCATTAATTCAACATAGAATTGATAATTTATAGACATTGTCCACCCAAATAAATAAAAATATTGCAACTAAAGAGCCACATAATTTGCACATCTCTCATAATATTTCTTACTTTAATCGTTTCTCAGTACCCAGCATCCAGTTTTATTGAATTATCAGCGAAAACTCAAATTTTTTGTCGAATTTGCCCCCGATGACTCACAGTGACGTCGCTGCCGTCGGTCAGTGACACGCAAGGTGTCGGCATAAGGGGAGCTCGAAGCTTTTTGCTTACTTTGTTATGACGATCATTTTGACGAGTTGGATCAAAAATTATAAAATCTATCTATTTTTCGGTAACTTTGGGTTTTATGTGTTCTGTGATAGTTGTAGGAATCTCGAATTAGAAGTGATAATGATAGTATTATTACTTTTTTAGTTATCTGTGAAACATATTTTTATTTGGTGTAAATAAGTTATGTTTACGTTCTTACTATAAGAGAATAAAAAAATAATAATTCGGAGAGAGCGAAGAAATGAAAATATAAACGTAAATATTTCACTTCCTCGAGTTGGAATCGAACCCATAACCGTCGCGTTACAGTCACACTTGTGCCGCTGCACGACGACGTCGTCGCTTTGTATTTCTATAAGAGAACATTTAATATAAATATAATATAGATGTATATGTTTTATCTTATATAAGAATGTTAATTGAAACGTTAATTGACGTCTATGAGTCCTTCTGTTGTATAATATATTTAATTGGTGGCGCCAAATAAGTATAAGGGAGAAGTTTTCAATTTCACAAACGTAAAAAGCGAATGAAACTCGACCCGCTACCGCACCGTAATAGCTTGTGCGCACCTACTGCTTTTTGTACAGTAGTTATAAATAAACTTAATTAATACGAGCTTCCGAGAAAGAAAAGCTGTCGCAATCGATCACTCGTTCGAAATGTCACCTCACTGACGCTTTGTCGATGTGCGCGTTATGTTTCTAGTATTGGTTTTTTTTTGTTTATTTAAAAGAATACGAAAAAACTTTTACCAAAAGATTTTCTTGATGGTTGTGCTTTTAATTGCAATTTTTTTTAGTTTAAAGAATATATAGTGCTCAACATTGATACGAGAAACCAAAATATTTTAAACTTTCAGCTCATTAATAAAATGTACTTAGTATATCACCTACCTGTTTTATCATGATTTCTATAAGAAAATCTTAATATTTCTATTTCACATGCACTATAGCACTTAGCCTATAGTGCATGTGAAAGCAATCTTATTAAAAAACGATTGCATTAACAAATTAGTATTATGTTTCGATCTAAAAGTTTTCTCGAAGTTTTCCTGAAGTGCTTATAAATATAATAAAATTCAATAGAATTGTAACAATGTAATGTAGCGACCTGATTTGCTTGACCTGAATATATAACAGTTTAGCGTGCCTGCCCGTCTGTTTTCTATAGATTGTGTTGTAAATGGTTGATGCTAGTTAGTGCAATTTAGTTATTAAATTGGACTAAACTATTTATTTTGTATGGTGTACATTTTATGAATGCAAACTTGCTCGCTAATTACAACGGCATATTTAAGTTTTATTGTTATAACCAAATTATACAAATTTAAACGCATAGGCTACGAATTACATAATTTGTAACGTTATGCGTTATTCTGATATATAAATTATATTATTGTGAAGTTTCATCTAAATCCGTTCAGTAGTTTTTACATGAAAGTGGAACAAACATTTATCCACGCGAAATTTCGCATTTATAACATTAGTAAGAAAGTAGGAGTTACTGGGATAGTTTTTTTATTTAATTTAGTTTATTTCTTCTTTAATCTATTTTTCATATTGTGGCGAGTACAGGAGGCACACGTTTAATGTCGTTAAAATTGTTCATTTTTTCAATTTTATTTATTCTAAATCAATAACTTAAGTAAAGTAGCCATTTCTAATAGAAAATATAGAAATGATAAATAGAAGCCGATATATTCTCAATCCATATATTGATATACTACCATCAGTCACCGGTCGAGTATGATCACGTCGGTACCGGGAACTCATAAGTATGCAAAACAGAACAATGGTACTGCGCGTGCGCTTACATCGAGAATGTGCGCTTATCGATCGATACATGCATTTCAAAGATTGAGATTTAGTTTCGGCTACTAAATTGGTTTTGATCTTTTGTTTGCCCAGTTCTCGATGTATCTCGCATTCAACATGATATTTAGCATGAGGAACCATGCGTGTTGTTACATTGAGGAAATAAAAATAATTCATTACTTCTAGTGAATATTGAACCCTCAACCGTCGTGTTTAATCCTTAATAGTAATATATACTCTATTTTAAAACTCCAATCGCTATTATAGCGACATATGATTCTCATCATCATCATTTTCTTGGTATGATTTTCAATCACAATACGGAAAACCTATATTTGAAGGTATAAATATCTCTCATATGAATGAATCGTCATGTATATAAATAATTGTTTTTTTGATTTATAAGTTCAAACTATAAATAAATTTGTCGGGGCTATACATAGGCACAAAAATCTACTTAATGAATAAATTTATCATATCCGTTTTTATGTATTAAACGACAGTAAATGTTTATATATTTGTAAAACGATCAGATTGCTCTGGTACAAAAAGTAACTTTGAATATAATTTTGATACTTACGTAACTTCTGTATTGGATATCAGAAATATATATATTAAAATATTTGTATATTCGTTTATCTTAATTAACTTTTATAGATATCCAAAATTGCACGTTAGCAAATTTCGATATCATTTATATAGTTTAATTTGCGTTAAAAATGGGCGTTAAAAATTATTTAATAGTCTCGACTTTACTATACAGAACTAGCTTAAATCTGCGGCTTTGCTCCACACACATTTTGAAGGACCGAGGGAACTGTGGGTGCAATTAATTACGTTGACACAAATAACGGAATGTTATATGGCTTTATTCAATAAAGGGAATAACTATGCTAAAAAAATGACTTTTGGGTCGTATCAGTAGTTCCCGAGATGAGTACGTTCAACCAACTCTTCAGCTTTATAATATAAGTATAGATAAGGTGTATTTTCGCAAGAGTTCGTTATCGGCTTTAATGAACATAGTATGAAGCGATGATCTCACTCGTGCGCAGTTTCAATTACACGCACAACTACGTATTACTTACATCGCCGATTGAATAATATTTATACTTTATAGGCACTTAGAAAAGTGCTACAAACCTAATTTCTCTTTTATTTTGACTATGTAGGAACTCTCAATTTTTTATTTCATACTTCTATATTATTCTAAAAGTATGAAATAAATTATTTTATATATATATATATATTCGTAGATTTGATACGACACGTTTTGTCGTACCAAGCTACGATAATAGGTATAATTACAATATAATAATTCTAAGAGATGCACAGAATTATACTATCAAAGATGTTAAAGTGAAGAAGAGACAGTATGAATGATAATGGAGAAAAGTCACGTAAACAGCACGAGTTCCCCGAAAAAGTTGATGACTACGGAGGAAGGTATACACAAACCGTAGTAGCGTGTAGCACTCCATCCTGAGTACCACACGAGTGATAAAGCATGAAACTAAAAAAAAATATTCTGATTGTTATTTTTACCACTGCGCCTATACGGTGTCATATCTTAAGTAGCTGATCTTTCTAATTGAAAACAATATTACCTAAGTACTGGACTTTTCACGACAGATGTAATATGAACATCGTAAATGAGTACACAACAATAGAACTATGAGAAACCTATGGGAAAATTGCACGGATATCTTTTGCTTAGGAAGTACTTCTTAGAAACATCGTATGCTATTCATGTACATGGAATTTGCATAAATTAATTGTATCTGTCGTTTTTTGTTAGTATAATTAGCTTTGCTAGTTCTGTTGGAGTTATTATATATATTTGTAATTAGATATTTAATCATTGAAAGACATAGCTGGTTGAAAGTATTTGGAAATAAATATAACATTTATAAAGTCTTAAAACAATGTCTACGCTGTTAAATGCGGGATACAGAGTGAAATCGAAAAACAAACTATTAGAACATGCACTCGAACGAGAATCGAAGCCACATTATATTAATTAAATAACAATAATTTTTTTTAATATTATGTTTCTCAAAAAGAACGATGAATTAGAAACATTTTATAGGTAAATTAGTATCCGTCACCCACTCGGTTATCCTTTAACAGGATGAGGCGGTGCGGTCAGTGCGTCATACAGACACTGGTGTATTTCCGCTAATATTAGTGACATTGACTAATATATCATATGTTATAGCAGTTATAATATTTATGTCTAAATTTCTATTGTAATTATTTTATTTTATTAACCTAATATGAAATCATACAAAATAACTAAGATAAGAGTTTGCTTTTGCAATTTCCGTAGAGGGAACAGAAATAAATGGATTTTCCATTCGTCTTTTAAGCAACATAAGCAAAATTGCGGGCGACGACTAGTTTAACATATATAAATAACAAACTAAAACGATTTTATCAAAATTTTACGAAACGATATGAAAATTTAAAATTTATACAATGTAATAAAAATTAAAGTATAGTAAATAATATTTTTTCCTTTTTTTCCAGCAGAACCGAGGAGAGAGGGTTCTACAGAAGAAAATTCAGTCCTAGACGTAGATGTCGATAATAACGATAACACGCTCAGGGAGCCTGAAAAGGAACAGAGGTATATTTATAGTTTTCAATTATGCGGTTAAAATAATGTTACAATGTTCTTGAATATAGTTAGAATCATAATTTTTGATGTAAGTTTTATTTTGTACATTTTATATGTTTTGAAATATCTTTTGAATGAAGGTAAATTATATCAATTTAAAAAAAATGTACAAGAAAATTTTTTGATACTTTTTATTAAATCTTACCTTATATGTATACACATAATGCCTAGATAAAATTTTAGTTAGGTAATTAATAGTAATGAAATAAAGTGCCGCTGCTAGAGCCATCTATGTCACTTAACATCAAACCTTATGGGATAAGAGATGGCGTTGAAAGTTTTTCTACCCGCCAATAGATGGCCCAATAAAACCATGTTGGGAATGTTTCTGTTCATAAATTAAAGGGTTTTGATTATTTTTCTTATTTTTTGGTGAAATAATTTATATGTTGTTCTACAGTAGTCCATATTTTTTAGATAAGTCGTCAATTGTGCTAAATGCTTAGTTTTGCTACTAGAACCTAGATGGCACTTATGTCTGATTTTTAATGTAAGAGTAATTTGTTACTTAACATTAAAATATCATGTATAAACGAGAAAATAAATATTATGTCATATTTATATATATAATTGATAATTGACTTCGATTACTAGAAGTTCGCTTCCATTTAGTGATGGGAGAAATAATCTTAACAATTTTTATGCTTCAAGCGTATCGAATAGCGTACAGATATAAGCGTATAGACATCTAGTGTCAAATCTAGCGTTTCTCCACTTTGTAACTCAACACTATGTTTTGTCACTTTCAAATTATTTCCGGATTGAATCCACAACCAACGCGCTCACTTTAAAATATTGTTTTTCTGTGCCACGACGGTTTCATAACGATTATTTATACATATATTTTCTCCATTAGCTGGAAGAGCGGTGCGCGCGGCGTCAACAGAGCGGAGAGCTGTCGCGAGCGCGACGCGCCCAGACGAGGGAAACATCGTAACGCATCTGACCCCAACCGGTTGACGGCTCATCCTAACCAGTAAGTTTTTATTTATTTTTGAGCTTATTTTTATTCTAATTCTTTTTTGAGTAGGTTTCAAATGGTTGTTAGTTGCCATATGTCACGAATATATATTTGTTTATCGTGGCTCTGAATTTTTGATCTAAAACACTATATTTATTTGTGTTCTTGGTAATTCAGTTGATAACGTAATGGAAATGTTGAAATATGCCTAATTCTCTGATTAAACCGTAAACATAAATATTGCCTCGAACTATACTCACTCGAAGCCAATTTTTTTTGTGTTTATATGTCGTAAAATAAATAGTTACACGAAAATACACATTTTTTGCGAGATTTGGAGAAAATCCGGAAACATATGTCAATTAAACTAATTCAAGATAAATCGGGAAATGAATTAACAAAAAAATATGTTTTGGCCCCATTAAAAGGGCCTTAATGCTTAAAAGTGACAAATAATGTTGAAACTTGTTTTAGACATTTATTTATGTAAGTACTGCATTCGTTTCCGGTTGATAATACTTCCGCTCAGACGTTACTTATGTTTTAAGAATATTTCGTATAAATTTGTTGTTCTGAAATCTTAGGATAAAAGATAATTTCAATTGAATTATAGTGTTGGTGGGTTAAAAAAATTATGGATTTGAATCCCAGTTGAATTAAATAATGTATGTTAGTAAATTTGTCGATAATAAATGATTTTTTTATTTATTATATTATTATATATTATTATTCTTTATTTTGAATAAAATATTATTTTACTGTTGTCGAGAAAGATTTATAATAAGATAACAATTACTGAATATAAGAAAGTTAGATTAGAATTAATTTTAAATACACAAGCGGATAGATCGTTTTTCTTTTATCACTATATCACTATATATAGAAGTAGGGACCGTTGTCTTAGTTTAAACACTAAACATTTTCTGTACAGAAGAGATGAACCATTTTACAATTTAAATATTGTACATATTATTTTAATATAACATTTCCTTGCTCTGCTAAAAAGATAAAACGTAGCATTTGGTACAATTTAACGCACAATGTCTCGAACAATCGGCGAGCATTACCTACCAACTATAATTTGCATATTATATATTACATTACATGATATATTTTTCATATATATCCTTGAAATAGATGCACTAAGTTTAGCTAATTGCTTCTATTCACATTATGAACGAAATTAATTCCAATGAGACTAGACTTTAGAAGGACCTATAAACCGTTACAAAGAAATTTCAAACCTATCTCTGTCATGATAAAATACAATATAGCAGTATTGTAACTGAAACGTGAGCTTTTGATATATTTTTAAAATAAACTTTATTTAAATAGCAGTAGAGGTTTTTTTTATTAGTCATATTCTTTATTACGTCATGTTAATTATGTTACACAAATTTAAATCATATTTTTAATATGTTAGAGTACATTTTACGTGAACGTATCGAAAACCTATAATTGCATTCTTGTGCCTCATTTGTGTATAAATTTGTAGGGATCTCGCGCAACGCTCTAAATATAAGGTACATTTCTGTCAGGTTAATATAAGCCTTATTATTTTAAAGTAAGGTAGATTTAGTGATGTTATTTTATGAAATTTGAACCGTCCATCCAAATTACTTAGAGCTTTACCGTAACGACGGCGGCGGTCAAAGCAAGGTTTTACTAAGAGCCGGTGTAAAATGAGCTCCAGAAATAGTCTTATCGTATCGAACTGAAAGGTCTCGTCATATTGGCCGCTCCTAAAGAGACAGTGTTTCATATTTCAGTTCAGCTTCGGACGCGCTACAGCCAGGTTGACGTTCACAGGCTGAAATATTTTACCGGTGTTTCCGATTTGTATATGATTTTTTGGTCTTTGTCGTTGTTTCTTCGTGTTTTAGTTTATTTTTGTTATAATTACTTTTATTATTTACTTAAATTATTTTTAATTGTTGATTATTCAGCGTGAACAGGTATGGTTTTTATAATTCAAACATGTGATATGTAGAAGTTTATTTTTCTTTAGATTAGTATTAAAATAAATTGTCATTAAATATTTTTAAATTTTTATTTAGAAATAAGGGGTCTTATCAGTGTTTTATTTGTTTTATTGCAAATAACTTAAACTTTTATATTGAAATATTTTGTCAATACATATAATGTCCTACATCATTAAGTTTTTGTTTTCGTAACTAGAATCGTGTCATTGATTCTGAAAATATTTGCCGCATCTTATTACAGCAGTTATAAATGAAACTGCACTCAAGGAAATATTAATTTAGGAAATACTTTTCATTAGCTTCACGCTGTATCCCGCATATAGCAGGCTAGGTAGGCTCCTCGTCGTGATTTACAAACGCTAACACCATGCCACGACAGCTTATATAATTAATTCTTAATAGAAATAGTATAAAACGTATGTGTCAAAGTGTAAACATTCAGTCAAATAAGCGTTGAAATAAAAAGTGTAGAGCGCAGTGACTTTTCACTAATTTTTCTTTTTGGAAACGTTGAAATAATATAAATTAACACAATATGTTCTTATATACAGACAGTCTGACACCTTCCACCAACAATGTGTATGAACAATCTCCCTTAAACAATGGACGATCGTGAGCTTCTGAGCATTGAAAACATAAACATGTCGATATTTACACGTAAAGAAAGATAACAATATGAAATAACATAAGTATATTATATAGATATGTGCTATATGGTGCAGTGTTGTTCTACATGATATGATAGAGTGTCGATTCGATTAGTACTACGTAATTTCATTTAGGTTTATTATTTTTGTTTATTGGTTTTTGTTAATAATTTTTCCTTTATTTAATTATACAAAAGTTAATCAACTTCACAATAAGAACCAATTTCTTCTTTCTACAATCTCTTCGTCCTATGTCTACATATTTTTTAACTTCTTAATGACGATAGTGCAATTAAGATTAGATACATATTTTTCTTTAATTATATAACGTTTTAAAAATTTATAGGTAAGCAAAGACCTATAAATTTAGAAGATATCTTTCATAGCTTTCAATCAAGCGCTTTTCAACCATTCTATTTCAATGCACCAATGCAACGTGTCTACGAAGTTTAACAAAGAAAACAATATTACGGTCCGCTGTGGAGCTAAATGTTGCTTTAACTGACACCCCAGACATGGTTTCCGCATCCCACGGGGGTTGAACTCCCTACCCCCTTGATACGAGAGGGGAGTATTGGTTGGGGGGGGGGGGGGGTACTGCAGAGTTACGCTAGTACAGTAAGGTGGATAAGTCGTGACTGCCCTGAAGTAAGTTGTAAATGGCTTGGCTATTTGATTTTAGGATTTTTTCTTACTTTTGATTATTTGCTTTGCCCAGTGGTAGTGAACAATGCGCAAAAATTTAGAAAGTCTAACTTCAAGGCGGCCACGGCTCGTTGACCGTACTATAGGTATATGGGGATTCCATGGTGTTGGCGGTTATAGTTATGCCATAATTATTGCGATAAATGCGTGGAACTATTGGCTAGTTATGCGTGTTGTTTCATGTTTATAATACTATGCTATGTACAATAAACCTACTGTCTTCATTATACCTCTATTCTGTATATTTTTATAATGCGGTCATACAAAAGTGTAAATGACATTCATCTGCTTACATCATTTTACAGAAATATTATATTACAGAGCAAAAATTAAATGCATCGTAAATATTTCAGGTATTCGCACTAAAATGCTTATGAGAAATTTCAATTAATCAATTTCAAATGTTGCCCGATATAAGATCAAACGTATGTCATAATTTATGACTTGAGTGTAGGTAGCAGTTTGATGAGAAAATACACATATACATATTTTTTTATAAAAAAAATAATTGAAATTGTATCTGTAGTATAGCTCCTCACTAATAAAAAAACGACTACTGCGCCGTGTCTGCGGCAAAGATATTGGTAATTAAATTCTGTGTAATCTAAACTATAAACAAGATACAGTCCGTAGGAAAGCGCTATTAATATATATATTTTCTAACAGTTTTATGCACTATGAAAAATAAATATATTAGTTTATATACAGTGTAGTCTAAATAACAATAGGTCCATATTTTTTTAGCTTCACGCTGCATCCCGCATATAGCAGGGTAGACCGTGCGAACCTAGTGTATAGACACTATTCCCCTCTTTAGTGTGAATTTTTGAAAGCGTGATTTTTTGTTTGACAATTAGCTCGAGCTAATCGTCGAGTAAAAAATAAAAGTGATATTGCACTTAAATACATTGCATTCTGACGAGGTTCCCGTAAAGCGCCTGGAGACTTGCCAAAGTTTGCACGTTGCGAGCTTTCCATATCACATTGTGTTCAATTTTAGAGGGCGATGTTTTACAGTTATCTGTATTGCTCATTCACTGTGGCGCCGTTTGCATTTGATTCCTATACGGGGAGATGATTTATTAAATATTATGTTCACTAGGGTCACTATGCCCTCCCTGCTATATGCGGGATAAGTCTTTCTTATCGACGTATTGATAATCCCTATTCGTTATTTTCCTTCATTTCTCCGACATATCTCAATGATCTAAAATATATAGCAGATTATATCAATCCATTACGTGTCTTGTTGGCATCATTCTTAATTTAGCTTACAATGTGTTTACACGATTACTGACGACCGATATCGCCACTGCAGGTTTTATTTATTTGTAAAAAAAAACTAGTATACTATTTAGTTTATTAAAGCCATTTTAGTTTCTACGCCACATCTAGTAGGTATGTTGAATATTTCTTATTCGTCTAAAAAGTTGTGAAACAAATCGCGTCTTCTACCTCACGTAACTACCTGTCGGGTGTCACTCGCACCGCCGTTACAATATTTATTGCGAATTTAAGTTACGTTGGCGTAACAAAGATATATTACTATGTTGCTACGTGTTGGTTTATTTAGAAGTTTTTGCAAATTTATGTCTTAGGTGTATTTTAATGTAATATACCAAAATTCAACTTCACGCTGTATCCCGCACACATCAGGGTAGGCAGAGGGAACTTAGTGTAGAGACACTCTGTTCCCCACTTTCTGCCAAATTCTGGAGGCATTGCGTGTTGAGTGGCAGAACTCAACGCCGTACCTTAATAGAAACTTATCATGATGGCAATAGCTTAAATTCTATAAAAAAATTAAACGCATAATTTATATTAAAAATTAAAAAGATTGAATTAAAATTTTTTAATTTTTGTAATTAATTATTATTATACAGACTAATTTGCATAAATGCTTCATATTGTTCATAATTTCAACCGAAGCGGAGGCATACTTCATCATGGTTAAGATGTTTCACTAATAAACATTGTTCAGCCTGCGGTTGACATTTGCTAAGTTATTTAAGCGTAAATTTACTACTAATAAGAGCTTTCATAATTTGATATTTTATCACAGAATATAATAATATGATATTCTACGAAATATTTTGCATAGAAGAGAATTGTAATTAATTTAATAAATATTGAGCCACAAGCATGTGACTGTAAACGTGACGGTTGTGAGTTGCGGTTTCGCCCCTCAATATGCAATTCGTCCAGATTCGGCGGAAAATGAGGAATGGAGTATCTTAACAGTAGGTTGCGAGATGCCCTTTGTAATAAGAAAACTGTTTTTGACAAGATTTTACAGTGTTTAACAGTATTTATGAATAAAGAATACAATGTGATAATGTAACAAGTTTAAAGTAGTAATAAAAGTAGGATAGCACGTAGATATAATCGATTGTGGATTCGATTCCGGTTCGGAGTAAGGATTATATTTCTTTAATTTTTCCGTCGTGGTAGACAAAGTGCGGCGTTCAATTCCACCGCTCCACGGAAAGTGGAGAACGGAGTTTTTTAATGCAATGTAAAAACCGTGAAACCAAAAAAAATGTATATACTAAATTCAAATATAAAATCAATCAGAATAAAAAAAATCGCAAACCAAAATTACCTCATATAAAAGTAACGTATGTTATAAAACGTGAAGTAAACACGCATTGAATATGGCCTGTATAAACAAATGTACTGGAACGCTGCTTTATTGCCGAATCGTGGAAACTTTTTTGATATAAAACTAGACTCACCTACGTGTTAGGTCGTGTGGTTTTGATAGATTATTTCGGTATAGTATAGGACGTATTTTCAATTTTATTATTTATTTTTTGTACCTGTTTTTTAATATTTTTAGTATTTATTACAGATTTTGTGATCAATAGTAAATAAATCAATTGAGATAGGTTTCAAGTTTTTGAATAGCTTTACGCTTAATATCGTACGTAACAGGGTGCACATCATAATATCTACTGTTGGGACACTATATTCTTCGCTTACCGTCTGCAATTTTGTCGTCCGGGATGTACTTTCCACTTTTATCTTTAAAGAGTGGAATAATTAAAGTCATTACATTTTTTTTTTTGGTAAATTAATTGAAATATCAAATGAATGTGAATGAACTATGACAATAATAAAGGAGTTTTGAGATTTCTAATATTCATAATATTGTGAAGAAATTTTTAATTATTTCTTGGCTCTGTTTCTTAATAGGCGGAAAGGGAAACAAAGTGACATGTCTCTATCCATTCTCCTAACAACATAAGTAGAGTAGAAGTAGATAATAATTAATTTAAATTCACCTTCATTCTATACGCCATAAATAAAAGGTTGATATAAGGATGTCTCTGGTTCCACTCAGGTTTTAGTCATTAAAACTTTGCAAATGAAACAAAATACTTGAATCTAACGCTGAGTCTTGAGTCTGCTGAAGTATTTATTATATAATTAAGCCTGCACGGTTCCGTTGGATTTCAGAAGTAAAATGGAAAGCCTACATTTCCCAACAAACCTACATACATGCCAAATTCTAGGTTTCTAAGTTTCTGTCCATTGTCAATCATACAGTAGTTTAGTTTTATATAATAATTAAATAGATATTTTCTTATTTTTTTATGTTCTATCTGGTGTGAAGTAATTGTTTCTTTTAAATATTATACTCTTCAGTAGAATATAGATATGGTTTTTTAGATTTTTTTGGTTAACTCGTTTTTAGTAACACTTCAAATATGTTTCTAAAATGATAAGTGTCATAGCAACTTAATCAATTAGCGTCCAGCGCTTCAGTGCATATATTTATTAGATAAGCTATCGCCGGTCGAGTGTTTCTGAAACGCGCGGATTTCGCTGAAAGCTGTCTGCCTGATGCCCTTGCTTTTGATTGACAGCTAATTCGTATCTATTATTTGAAATTTGTACACACAACATCTAAAATTTAACAGAATTTTCGATTTACTGAACCCAGAACAGGTTTTTTTGTCAGACAGAATACTGGTGCGTATTTGAAATTATGCAGTAATTATAACTTTAAGAATATTTTGCGTTGATTGTGAGTTAAATTATGATTGCATTCTTCTTTTGTGTAATATTCTTTATTACTGTACAATCTCCTTCGTGTATTCTCCATACAACGTGACATTGGCGAAGTAATTAGTGCTCAACTGGCACGCTGGAAGCACCATAAATTAAGAACCTTAAGAACTGAACCGAGTTTAATTATCATGAAAAATTTAAATCTAAATAAAAATGGAGTGTCTTAACACTAGGTTCTCTCCGTCTACTCAGCTTTACGTGAGATTCAACGATCTACCAATTTTTTTTGCCGTCCTCTGAGACCAAAAAAGGATTATATTTTTCAACAAGGTTCCTGATAATGAAATGCGTATTTATTTTGAAAAGCGACCAAATGTGTCAAGCTATCATGTAAACTTAAACGTGTCAGTAAGGAAGACATAAATAAAAGTGATTCCAGTTTTCATCGCGCGTTATATGATTCATAGATATTTACCACCCGCCTGCCCCTGACCCACTGCCGGCCTATTTCCGAAACCGAACTCGGTCGAATGTCGAAATCTTAATTTTTCCACCTTTTTGTCAAGAATCTAATATAACAAAAGGTCACGAAGGATTAGTTTTTTTTGGAAGTAGGTTTCTTTAAAAAATATGTCAAGTTAGAGCGTAATTAGTATGTTACATTCACAGTTGTCCTAGTTCATTGCCCCGATGTGATATCGAACCCACAATCTTCAGGCTTACAGTTGACACCTAGTTTGGTAAGTTGTAAGTTGAAAATTAAGTAAGGAAATTCTTCCATTCTCTCTGGCCACTTCGAAAAAGATAAACTCCGAAATTAAGAAAATTAAGAAAATATTCTATACAATTTGTGTTCTCATGCTTAAGTCAAGGTTAGGGTACAAGGATGTTTTATATATATTGAATGTCTATAAAATTTATATAAAATCTCAAGCTTATTTCGATATATTTAACTTCTCAAATGTCTTGTTGAATAATAATTATATCTACATGTGACCTAGAATTGTATTTCCGGAAAACAAAATTTGTTGAATTCATGTTAACTACATTACTCATTGAAGTATATTAAGAATTTAGCGAAATATGTTAGAAATATTAAAAGAATATCTCTTCCGTTATTAAGAAACGGAAAGAGACGAAATTTTTCAGTATGAAGACCAGTATGTAAATAAAGTTTTACTGGAAATATCAGTCTTCTAACACGCTTGTCACCATCTGTCGTTGCCTCGTGCCAACATACATACATCTATGTAGTGTTTAGGACTTTCAATGAATCTATTAACGCTTTACTTGATTTTTAGAGTTTTTTGTTTTGTGTTTGTAGTTTTTAAGTCTTTGAGCTTTTTCAGTATTTTTTTTTATTTCTGAAGAAATTACTGAATTGATAAAGATTAATTAAACTTTGATAATCACTGTTTTAAGCTTATTGTTTTGTAATCTTATATAACAATTGTTTTAATGGAAATAGAGTAATTTTATATTCAGTTCAGTTTCATTATGTATCTTATTTTTAGCAAGGTGTTAAAGTAATTCGTTCTTAATGCACTATCTAATTTCTGAGACATTGCGTGTTGAGAATGAACATAATTTATTATCCTGAGTGGTAACCGAACCCGCAACAGACCGACAGTCGTTTAAAGACAGTCGCTTTCCATAGCTCCACGATGACCTCAAAATCTTTAGCGTAAAAATATTTGAAATTAGAAGTTAACTTGGGAAAATAATATTTTTTGCCTGCAATATCACTTTGCAAGCACACACACACACACAAACACATACTACACGGGGAAGGAAACCTATCTAAATCGAAATTGATTGATTTTTAGTTTCAAGTGAAGCCTCAAAAGGGCGGTTTATTGTTGCATAACCGACCGCCTTAATCTTTTACTCGAAGGGCTTAGGTACTCGAAGGACTTTTAATTAAATTAAATGAAATTATTTTGTTTAAATGCTGATACTGACCTCTTCATGCCCTCCAGGGGGTCTTTATGTTATTAACTCCTCTACTATCAAATATATTAAAGTTTCGAAGGTCAATCGAGGTCTTTTGCTGCATAAATCTTTTTTCCATTCGTTCGTCACTCATTTTCTTGACGTGTTCAAACCATTTTTATAACTACATATATTAGTATATTTATTGATTTTATATTTAATGATTATAATAATTTACAAGGTCAACTAGGTGCTTTCTAATAAAAAAAATGTGGTAAGCTCGATAGTAAATGTAAACTTAAATATTTACGAAATCAATTTTTCATACTGATAATTATTTTATTGCATATGTACAACATTTTACACATATAATTAATGTATTTCATTTTGATTAATTTACTGTGTAGTGTATGTAATAGACGATGGCCACCTCTATCAAGTTGTAATATAGGAGTAAGGTTGTTCGTAGTCTGCTGTTGTATTGGTAAAGGCTAGATAGGCTATGTGTAGCTATTTTTTTTAAATATAAATAAATTTCGTTAGTGTAGTCAAGTTTTGAACGTTGTTTTTTTTAATTGTTCTGACTTTTGGTTAAGGGTAGAGGTGGGTGGAAATAGTAAATCAATGGAAACCTACATCCATATTACATATATATTATTAGGTATATAGTTATTTGTACATATAATATGTATGTACGCTACTGGTATATAGGTCTTAATCTCATATATCTAAGCTAATCTTCTGTAGACTATATCGTACCTTTGGGAGTGTCGTATTTGCAGACGCTGTGTACCTACGAGCGTATGTACACACTTGGTACATAGTCGTAGACGTTACGTTAAAGTTGCTTTATGGCTTAGAAGGAGGTTTGGATTGGAGAGTTTCCTTCCTACATTTATAGGTTAGGTTTGGTCTGTTTGTATTGCAGTGTAGGTTTTACATACTATAATCATGGGGATAGATATCAGGGGCTAACTTCTTACCTACATATTTTTCATAATCATATCTTTATTTTCATATTCTAGCTCTGATAATGAGACAAAGCTGTTCGATACGGTGTTGAGTACCGCTATGGAGAACGGAATATCTATACATTACATTTTCTTTGTCAACCAGACTATATAAGGGATATAATATAATAGATAACATCCCATAATTGATAGATAATATTAGTAACAGATATTAAAAATACATTAAGCAATAAAAATACAGTTTTAAAGCAGAATGAAGCAATTTACTTTCTCTAATAGCGTCCAAGCTATAAAACGTTGTATAGCCCAGCAATGAAACATCAAGTTCTAGTCAATACGTGTTTGGTTCTTAATAGCGCAGAGGCTCACGTCACGCAAGGTGCGCCGTGTTTATACAAATGTATGAGATGTATGTCTGTATGTACCGTTGACATTTGCTTAAGAAATGGAGTACATACATGTCTACTGTATCATTATTGTTTTTGATGATTTGAATAAAAAGTTTTTTTTTGTATTTTTCTTAAGAATTTATACATTTATTAATTGTAGCCCTGCAACTTCACTGTGTGGAATGTAAAATATTTTTATTTTTTTTTCGTTTCGGTGGTAATTTCGCGAAATATTAAAATCAAGCAGCAAATAATTACTATTAACGAAGTTTCAAAAGTTACAGAATTTTCCTCCGGAAGTCTTGTTTGGCAGTAAATCTCTGCATAGATAGATATATTACCATCTTTTTATAGCTATCGAATTTGTGGAACTTAAACTAATATGATCGGTTAAACTCGACGCCTGCCAACTGTCATAAATACCATTCATCCAAATAAAATATATTTAGGTGTACGATATTTTAATATATAATTTTATATATAGTTTACTGTATTGCCCAGATTTTTATTGATTTCTTAACCTTAGAGTATTTTAAATTTTTCAAGGATGCGTTATGCGGATTGCGGACAAAATTATTCGGATGATATTTCATTTATTTGCTTGCCTTGGCTGGCTACATCTAAATGTGTGAACTAGCGACGCCACCTGAGTTTCGTAAAAAGTTGAAAAAGTTTATTTAAAATATTTGTTTAAGTATATATTTTCATTTCCTTGCTCTGATGACGATGAAAAGCGCGGCGTTGAGTTCCATCTCTCAATACGCCATGCCTTTATAAGTAGGGTACTGAGTGTGCTAACATTTTTTTGATTGATATTTTTTATAAATTGCTAAGAAGATATTATATACTTTACATAGAAAACAAATAATTAAATATTTTAACTTTCCTTAACTGTCATTGCACACTAAAGGAAGAAGGCATAGTCTTTTCAGTGTAATTACACCAAGGACTTATAAGAACCACAACAATTTATCTGAAAATGATCAGTTCATCTATTATGAAATATTATAGAATATTAATTGGTTCCATATGGTAATGTTTACAGTTAAACATAGTTCTAAGATCTATTTGGATTAGCTCAGTGTATTTCAGGTACACGTGAACTCTGAGAGCAACTTCATTTATTACCTATAATGGGTTCGTAACTCTTAATTTCCGTAAGCGGTACTTGCGTATATTTAGATACAGGATGGCACTTACGTAAGTGTACGTGTATATGTGTAGTATTTTTTTTTACTTTCACGCTGTATCCCGCATATAGCAGGGTAATTAGAGTGAAAACTAGTGTTAAGAATCTCCGTTCCTGAATCTCTGCCTCTTTTGGTGCTAAGTGGTGGAACTCAACGCCGCGCTTGGCTTTGTTGACAGAGAGGGCCAATTAATTTATTCAATTATTTACTTCAGATTTGGCAATACTTTGTATAGTGTATTTATTTTTCTTACATCCCGTTTCTTTGATGATGAAAGATACTTGTTTACTTTAGCTTCATTAAAGGTATTAAACATATGAAAATTTAGAAAAAATTGAAAACAACTTTGGTGCGTAGTATCTTTAAAAGAATTGCTCACAGAACAGGTTTATATTTTCATACATCGAAGTTTTTATGTTTCACTGTAGATAGACAGTAATATTAAAAGTAGTTATATACTCTGTTCTCCGTAACACGAAAGAAAAAGGGAACTTACACTAAATAAATACACTGTACTTTCTGATAAATTTCCGAGACAGCATGTTTGCAGGTGGAATTCAACCACGCGCTTGGTCTCCACAGAGGGATGTAATTTAAAAGAATTTGTTTCGAATAAAGATCAAACTCAACGACCATCGTAAACGATATTTCTAAAGTAGAACAATATCGACTTATCTCTATGTTTTCTTTAATAAAGAAACTGAAAATAATATCTATTGTAAAACACAAGGCAAAAATATTGTTCACCATAGATATATCTTGTAAACAATCATTTTTATAATACGATGCGTAAATTTTAAAAGAGAATGCGCAACAGGCACATGAATATTTACATATAGGTACATACTATATATAAGGGACCTTGGTTTTCGATTCCATCGCTGATTGATGGAGAGCCACAAACCTTCTTCACTTTAACCGATAAAGATTTCATTGGAGATAAATATTTTGATTTGCAAATGTAATGGCTTCTTTTTATTATAATATATTTCTAATTTGTTTTTTTTTTGTCCGTATACGTTTTGTATTATGTAGCTAGCTAGTCGTCGCGAATTTGTTCGGTGTAGATTTTGAAACGTAAAATTCTCTCTTAGTGCTCCCCATCACTCTCTAATCTATTTACATGCTAAATATGAACTCATTAAGTCCAGTAGCGTTGTCAGTCTACCACTCAGTAACCTATATGTGTGTAAACAGATAGATGTATATATTTATTTTATTGTTTCGTCTTTGTAATGTGTTTTCAATATGGAAATTGCTATAATATATCAATTGGTATATTATATATCTACACTTAATTGGCTTGATTTCTTCATTAGTGGTTATTATTTATTAGTTGTGGGTTCGAATATATCGTCAAGTTAGTTCGCCTTGCTTGTTAAACAATCTGGGCGTTTAGTATTTTTTACGAGTTCTTTTATAATTATATGCATGCATGCTGTTTGGTGCTGCCACCCAACACCCAATATTCTCAGATAAGTGTGTTTAAAGAACACCCTAAGTACTTATTGAAATATTTATGTACGTTTATATTTCCAATTCTTTGCTCTGGTGTCGAGGCGCCGAGGGCGGCGTTGAGTTCTGCCACTTAACACCCAATGCCTGTCTGAATAGAATGTCTTAATACTAGGTTCCCTCTGCCTACCCTGCTGTGCGGGATACAGAGTGAAGCCTAAGTACTTATGGTTTTTTCCTTTATTTGTATATCAGACAAAAATGTTTGAATTGCGTTAGAAATCAAACTTGTGTAACTTAACTAACTTGTAACTGTTATATTGCACTTTTGCTAACATTTTCTTGGCCACAACGGGCTTCTCGGGGCCCTTTTTATACATATATCTTGTGTTTAAATTTATATATAAAAATATTGTCATTCTAGGGTTTGAACCCACGACAATACATTTCTTAATCATTTTCAATGTCTAACGGTCACAATAATACCATTTGTTTGATAAGGCTAGGACTTGGGGTGGTTCAGGGGCGCTACCTATACCTAAATATTCAGTTGTTTCGTAAACGCGCTTCGGTAAAGACGTCTTGTTAGTGCAATTATACTTTATAATATGAATTAATTTTGTTGAAATTTAATATTTTTTTTTAATTGGACTTACTGTGGCTTGTGGATATTTGAATAATTTTATGTTCTGATTAAGTATGGGTGTTTATTGATAAATGTTATAGTGATTATTGCTTCTTATACTTTTTAAAGTAAACTAATAATAGAAGAATATTTTAGAAAATTTGTAAAAATTTAAAAGTAGGGAAATCTTGCAACGATTTGACGGTCTCCATATTATTCTTTTTTTAAGATTCCAACGAAATGGATTTTTTTAAAATTCCGGCCGAACCTAATTTCGTTTACGTGACAAAAAATTAAATTCCGTTTTTTCCCGTTTCCGTGCTGATTGCGGGGTTGTTGTTAAATTTCAGCGTTCTACGCCGATTTTTCCGGCAGTGTGTTGTCTGTCAATCACTCAGTAACGTAAGAGTTTTATATACATAGATTTGTATTATAATTCGATATGTTCATAAGTTTTAGCATGTATGTAGGTTTTATTTTTAGTGTTCCAAAGCGGATAACGTGACGCCAATGGATGAGTAATTGTACTTTATCTTGTGCACTTGCAGCGCCAGTTAGATGATTTCAGGAATATATTTTACAAATAGATGAACTTGAATTGGAAATATATGAAAAATTAACAAATTGTACGAAAAATATATTTAATAATTACAGCGTTGAACTCCGAAAATATATCTAATAATATACGTACAAGTTCGATATTTTTTGTATTGTAATAGAATTGGATCAAGTAATGTTGTTATTTTGTGTATCAGTCAGATTTGCGGAGTTTTCTATAGATATTGCGTTGTTTCCATCCCACGCTATTATTTTGTTTATACTAACGTAATTTTATAATGTATCATTGTTTTTCTTAGAATATTGCTTCTGAAATAGATTTAAAATTGTCGGTAAATAATTTTTTTCTCCGTTTTTAGTAGGATAGAGAGGAACTAGTTTAGACACTGTTTTCTGATATCGTATAAGTATATATGTATCTGGACTATAATATTTCATACGAAAGTGTAACTGGGCCTATGATATTTTTAGAAAACGTACAAAAATTTAGACGACACAGTACGTAATTTTTTTATGCATAGGGAGATAGATATACGACTAATATTTTTAAAATGTTACATACTACAAATCTGTGATGCTTGTACATAATATTTGTAGAAGAGCAAACATTGTGGCAGGAGATGATGAGTGATTAGATTTTTTCTGTTCATCTAGTATGGTGCGGGCAAAGAGATGAAAAACCGATGTTATTTTTGTGTTTCCTGTTTTTGCGATTTGGGTAAAGAGAACAAAGTTATTTGAGAGAAATTTGCAGCATTTGATGATAAAATGAAATACATAAAACTCTTTTTTTCACCATTATAAATTATAAAAAATGACTTACGTATTTTTCTAAGAATTGTCTTTTCAGTAAAACACTTGGATATGAGTATGTGTTGTTATAATGCATTGTTTTCTTAACAGACTACTTAAGTCCCAATGCGTGGTACATATAAGTATGATAAATAGGGTTAAATGGATTTTTAGATGGTGCATGAGGAACGGAGTGTCTTAACACTGGGTTTTCTCCGTCTATTTGCGGGAAATGTTGTAGGGCTAAAATAAAGTTAAGTGCAAATTGTCTCGATATGACAACATGATTTTTGTAGATGTTCTGCTATGTAAATTATTAAGTTTATATTCTGAGCGTTTAATGGCTTTCCCATTACAATGGTTTATGGTGATAAACAATTATATGAGTATTTGTTTGTATCCACGTATCTCCTCAATGATTAATTACTTACTCCCATACTTTATTTATGTAGTCCATATAAAGTAGAACAGGTAGATTGATAGGTTACTTCGTTGATTCCTTATATACATGCTAATATTGCAGTACCTGGCGTGTCGTAAAGTGATGATAATGAACATAACAGTATGTTATTTATAATTATACTAAAATATCGATACTGAGTTTTAGTTAATCTATCGATTTAAAATTGTTTAAATCGTCCACGAAATCTAAGGATCATATAAAATAACACCTAAGTAGTTTGATAAGAAATTCAATTTATCTCAATTTACATTTCATTGACTGTAACCGCGATTTTTGTGGATTCGAAACAACTAGAAAATGTGAATTATTTTCGTTTTCTCGTTTCGGTAAGATAAAATGCGGCGTTGAGTTCCGCAACACAATGATTTTAGTGATTATTTAATCCTAGTTACAATACTTATAAAAGAAAATAAATGTATTAAAAATGACGTGCTAATTTAGTAGGACCATGTTTAAAGAAAATTTATAAATATTTAACTATTTATACAAGTAACGATTCAATAGTCATCTAGGTTTCAATGTTCAATTGCTTAACAGTCACCTAGTTAGCGAAGAATGAGGGTGGAAATGAGTACTAAATATTTATTAGGCGATTTCATATTTATTAGGTGATCATGTTATTTTTCTTATACGGAGAGAATGTTGTGATTTATCTCTCTTTTTAAGTTTTATTAGATAAAGCTACAATTAGATAATGGCTGTTTTATAACATTTAATTATAGTTTATTTTCATTTCGTTTTTGTTTTCATCTTTAACAACTAAGTACTACCAATTAGTTTACTTATTAAAACCTAAACTATTTACAACTTTTCACTGTGAACTGAAATATTGAACGAGCTGAAATGATTTAGCGTCAATAAAACGCGCGTCGAATTACGGTCGCAGTGCAGCAGGACTCACGTAATGTCGTAAATTTTTTGTATTTATGTGTGTAGGTCATAGTACGGTCGACGAGTCGTGGTAGCCGCGCTGATTATATTTTAGGAGTTATTCCAACTTTTGATTATTTTTGTCCGAGTGTACAATGCGCAAAAGTTCGGAAAACCTAACAGAACTGCCGATTCTACTGTATTTATGTATTTAGGTAGGTGAGTGTTCTACGTGGTCGCAAAAAATTAAGATTGAATATGCATTGATAAATTGTTAGTTGGACGGTTTAATTTATTTAATTAATTATGTGTTATGTACTGTATCGCTTTTATCTATTTTTTAGTGTAATTACGATATCGATGCAGCATTTGGGTGATATATTTTGATTATAACTACGTCGTGTTACTCAACTTACTTTTGTGGTTAAAAATCATTACATAGTTTTAGGTCTTGTATATTTAATTGCATATAAATTATAGGACAAATATAAGTGTCAAAATATATATTTTACCGTTTTTTTAATTAAACAATTAAGACACTGATGTGACCAACGATAATTTTTAGGTCTAGTACTCTATTCCCTATTATAATTCCCTATTTAATAAAGTAAAATTCATAACTAAAGAAACATGAACATGAGTTAAGTGTATAAATCCGCAAGTGATAAGTGCAAGTGTTAAGTGAAAGTGTAAACCATGGCTACTCCCGCGCCACCCCGCGTTTCTCGCAATGTGTCGCTGCCGGCCGGTAGACAACCGCCCGCTGTTGGTGTCCTCGCCAGAAGGACAATGTCTGAAAGGTATAATAAAATGTATAAAAAAATCCCCTGGAGGGCATGCATGAAGAGGTTGATGACAGTGGACGAGGCGGAAAAGTAGAGACCGTAGCGTTTGGCGCTCCGTACTCTCTGACTGCCCCGCTAGGGATAATGCGTGAAGCTATGATTAAAAAAAAATATGTTAATTTTAGGTATATTTTATAAGATTTAATTTATTGTATAGTTTTTGGAATTGTTTCATATTATTACTTTCACCACTTTTGAATTTCACCACTCAACACGACGTTTCCTAGTGAACGGAGTGTCCTAAGACCAGGTTCCATTGTCTATCCTGCAACTTGCGTGAAAAGTTGGAACTCTGTTCATTCGAATTATATTACCCTTATGAAACCATGCAGAACAAACAGATTTTTTACAATTAGGTGGCTCTCTCTACTAATTCTATTAATAACTTTTTTTTCCCATTTTTTTTTAACATAACATTTTTATCAAATCCGCCCTCTGCATTCAACCCCATAGAATTTCAAATAATATCCTGTTTTCCTTTGTTATATCCTTGTTGTTATATTTAAAAAGCGTCAACTGTCACGACCATCGTCGGATGTGTGTTATCGTGGACATAACTCGGCCGTCAATTATGATAAATTGCTTTATCTCGCATTAACTACACATTTTTGTTCTAACAAACTGACAAATATGAGTGCGTTCTGTATATATTTTATAATAACTAATACTAATTAATAAACAAGACGTATAAATGTACCATAATACAATAACTAATGGACCGTATTAGTCCAGTCTGACAGCAACTTTGGCTTTCTGCTTCTTAAAGAATCTTTACAAAAAAGTTAATATACCTACATATTTATATATATAATTATACATTCAGAACAGAAATATCCCTCCCGGATTCTCATCCGGGAGTCGACTCCATGACATTTGGCTAACTAGTCAAAATTATTATTAATGTTTAAATTCTCAAAGTTTGTTTGTACAAGTCTTCTTATACCATATAATTTGGTTGAAGCTGTTTGACTTTAGATGTCAAAGATTGTGTGTGTGTCAGTCAAAGTCGGCTCGTCTTAGTCATACAAACAATTATGTTATGCTTCTTAAAAATATACAAGATTTCGTTATTAGAACTTATGTTTTTTGTCAGATGATTTATTGTTCATATTAAAATAAAGAAGCAGCAAATATGAAATCTTTATTTGGGAACCTAGTGTCAGTGTACTCCGTTCCCCACGCACCGTCCAATTTTTTAAATATTGCGTGTTTGGTGGCGTTCTGCCTTCTTTAAACTGCTACGACCTTTATATCATCTGCATTATGCGACACATAAGTGCAAAAAATTCAATATATTTTAGCGTGGAATATTTTTCAATATAATCTATGCACTTCAATGTCAGAGCAGCTATTACAAGTAAACGCTCCATTAACCGAGCCTTAGAGTTGTGCAATATTCTCCCACTCCATTAGTGGAAGCGCCCAACTTAATTAAAAACATTTATTACATATTTGCCTCACCTGGCACTGGGACTGGGGACGTTCTTAGAACGATGCGTTGTCTATGGATGATTGTTGGAAATTTGGACTTTTTTTTGCATTTGATATGAATATAAATGATATGCGTGTTTCTTGTATTTTAAAATACAGGCAAGAATTATTAGCATACTTGCTTATATATTATATATAGAATCATATTACTGAATGAGTTCCCGGCGATTGATTGGGTTAATTTTCCCGTGTACTATATAATTGAATCCACTTTAAGTTTGTTGCTATTCCGCTATGCCACGACGGCACCAAGTCTAATAATTAAAATGTATTTTCCATTAAACCTGTCATTCTTGCCCCAAATGCAAATGTTTCATACGATTCCGAACATTAAACACTTGTTGGTAGTTAATCGCGCCTACAATAGTACACGCGACGTGTACTTTAATAACGCCGCCAGTTTTACCGTTTTATAACTTCCTCCGTATGTTGTGGATTGCGTTTCCTCCGACCTTTGACTAGTTTATGTTTGTTTGCTACGGCTATGCCTACGATGTCAATAACGATGTATTGTAATGTAATTATTTATGTAATATATCTTAATTAATCAGAAATGCGTTCAGTTCTGTCACTTGCTGAGTACCCTGCGTTCTGTAGAAAAGTCTAAAACGTAGTGTCAACACATATAAAATGGTAAACTAAGTATAAATAATTATAATTTAATATGTTAAATAAGTGGCTTCTATTAAGATCTAAAGGTCTTGTATTCAATCGTTGTCATTGTGATATATTTTAATTACTCTATGTATTCATTCAATTATAATTATGAACCGGCTCGCAGGACCAAAGTAAAATGTTTATGTCGTATTCAAATGACTACTCTAAGGGAAGCTCGGTATATTTGATTCAATTTGAATACATTAGTTACATTGGATTATACAAATGTATATATCTTAAGTAAACCTTATTAGAATAATAAAATCCAGCTAAAATTTTTTTGATCCTTTAATAAAATTATTTATTATTAAATATTTTTTTGTATAAATCAACCTCGGGGATGATTACGAAGTGCGTTAATATTACACAATTTATTAAATTTTTAAGTCATTTTACAGAAAACCATGATTATTTTTTCAATAATTTGTATTTAAAGATCTATGTTTTTGCTTTCAGTGACTTGGAAGGTACGCCGACCGCGCCTTCAGGCAGCTCAAGCAGCTCGAGCTTATCGTCTAGAAGTAACGAGAGTAACACTGTCGCCGCTGAACATCAAGGTTTATTTTTTTAAATTTTCATCTTAATACAACTCAAAGTCACACTTTTACTTTGTTATGTCAGATAAGTACGCATACTGTCTAACTACATACTAGACTAATAGGTCTCAAATTTTCAGCTCTGCTAAATTTCGTACGTCTGGTGAGGCTCTTGGAATCTTTAACTATAATAGTAGTACAAAAGCGATTATGTCAACATTACCTAACTGTGTTACGATCCTAAAATTATGATTCTGTCGAAAGTAACTGGTCATACAGTCAATCAGAAATATTAACCAACCCTGTAATTCCCATTTCAGGATCTCAATCAGATTGGTCTGAGGAGGAGGATCCGTTGGCTGCGCAGTGGTCGGACAGCCTACCACAACACATACGCGACACGATAATACTGTCGGCGCGTATACGCAAACGACAGGAGGTTATACATGGTAAGTGTTATGAAAAAAAAAAATATATATATAATAAAATACTTTAAATTTATTTCTTAATAATTGGTGGCAGCTTCTTGTCGACTGACACTACTGATATTTGACTATTTAAAAATGTTTGTTATGGTATAATTGATTAAAGAATATTTTCATTTGGTTCTCGATTGTTGTAAACTACACAGTCTTTTTATCCTAAATGTCAGAAAAAAATACTTAAAGTAACTATTTTATTCCAGAACTAATAGTCTCAGAAGGATCTCACGTACGTTGGCTCAAAGTCCTAGGTGTGGATTTTCTCAAACCCCTCGAAAGGCAACCTGCGCTTCTTCCTCCAGAGGAGCTTCGAGCCCTTTTTCCGAATTTACCTGGAGTTAGAGAGAGGCATACTAAATTGTACTCGGAGTTAAGACAAGTGAGAAATGAAGCGGTCAACCATGTGGTTGAGATACGACAAGTAGCTGATGCTATGTTGAACACGGTAATTAGTATTTTATTTCTTATTTAATAGCAGGGCAGCCGCATAAAAGCGACGATTGTGGATTCGATTCTTGGTCGAGAAATTAACTATTTCTGTTTTTTCGCCGATCAACAAACAATGTCTTTGAATTAGATAAGATGGTAGAGAAAAGAGAAACGAAACCAATAAACGTGGTAAGAGAGGTAGGAGGAGCGCTCGGTTAATCTTTGAGTACACAGGAACAGACATACTGGAAGAAGGTCACTTAAAAACCATAAAAACAACCATAAGACAAAGCGAAAAAGGTATACAGAGACCGTAGCGTTTGGCGTTCTCTCTGACTTCTCCGTGATATAGCGTAAAGCTAGATAAGATTAGATTAGATAAGAAAGGGAGTGTCTCTGCCTACCCTGCTACGCGTGTAAAAGCGTACAACTGAAATAATATATTTCAGTAACAGAATAAAATATAACTATGTATAATTAATCTTTGCAGCTTGGAGAATCCGGTTACGCACCATGTCTTTCGAAATTCTGCAGTGGACAGCGTATGGCGTTAGACTCTTTAAGAGAAAGGCGTAGAAAAAACAAGGAACTGCATCAGTTTTTAGCTGGTAGAGAACAACTGCCCAGATGTGGGAGATTACAGCTGAGGGATTTACTGGCTTGTGTATGGCAGAGGTGAGAAATTACTTATTTTTGTATACTTGTTGTTGTTTAATTTCAAAATAATCGTACATACAATTTATTTTGTTGTGAGTTGTTGAAAAATAATATTTTTGAAATATCTATTTTAGATGTTCGTTCATTCTTAAAAAAATATATATTATTTAAATATTTATTTTTATCTAATTCTTTGACGGTTTGTATGACTTATTTGGAAAGTAATGTTTGTTAATGAATATATTAATCCTATAGCAACAATATTTTTAGTTTGAATATTTAGGATTCTACAACACTAACATTTTTGCACATTTTTCAGGTTAACAAAATACCAGCTTCTTCTGGAAAGTATTCTCAAAACGACAAGCGAAGATGGAGAAGATTCCGATAATGTAGATGATATAAGTCAACTAAAAAAGGCATTATCTGTAGCGAAGGATGTATTACATAGTGTTGATACAGCGATACGAACTCAGGAGAATTATCATAGGTATGTCATTTATAAAGTACAAGATAATTGAGTACCAGTACTTTCATATACATAATTCATCGTATTTTGAAATATCGAAATGGCGGACCTAACACCGCGCTTTTTCTCCAACCACTGCTAAATAATTCAATCTTATCATTGGGAATCGACAACTTTTTTTAAACGCGACGTTTTAAAAAACAATATATACATTTTTTCTTTGTAGATTATGTACAATTCAAGACAAAATAGAAGTGCGTACGTTACCAGAAAAGTGTGGGACAGACTTTGAAGAACTACGCAAATTGGATTTGACAACACACACGTTGAGATTAGAGGGAGAATTAGCTTTACGGACTGATACTAAAAAAATACGTGTTTTGGTAAGTTAAGTAGGTTCGATTTATTGAAAAAAAAATTCACAAAGTTGACGATAATTACACTTATTTAATTTTTTTTCTATTTATGATGTGAATTTATTTTATTTTGTTTATTTGTGTTGAAAGAAAAACACCGGCTGCAGACCTTGAGTATTAATATTTTGACCATTTTAAGATATTGCACTTAACTGGATACCTAAAACATTTATCTAACATAAATATGATACTTTTAAGATTCGAATCCACTACCATTATTGTCAAAAACGTGAAGTTATTACTTTAAATCTTTATATATGTCCACTAATATTATAATATCAAAAACTGTTTTGCTATTATGATAATCTTGTATTAGTATAGTTTCCTATATTATTTTAAGGAACACACATTTTAAGGTATATTAAAAAAATTACCAAATGAAATATGAACCTGCACTAACTTACAAATATTTCTATCCTCAGGCGCTTATGTTAGAAGATAGTCTCGTTCTACTACAACGTGAGGGAGAAAAATTTATACTACGGCCGTTGCCGCAAACCGGACATAATAGTTATATCACACCTATTATTAAATGGTAATGTAGAAATAGGTAAAAAGTTGATATTAGATTATTGTTAGAATATATATGGAAAACGGTATTTTTTGTATGTATATAAGTGTTGTGGTATGATATGAAGCTACCATAGCTTTTTGCCGAATTCTAGAGGCATTGCTTGACGCGGAACATAATGCTGCGCTTTGACTCTGATGAAAACATTCAATATTTCCTTCCCTTAAGCGGTTATCGAACACACATCCGTCGCGTTTTTACTCTTTTAAACGAATTACAATATCCAATTCATTGTTAATGCTATTATAAATCGTTTTTTAAATTATTGTATATGGATTATGTCGATTATATATTCAATAATACTTTACAGAAAAATTAAGTAGATATATAATATATATTGTGTCTAAATTTATCAGAACAGTGTTAAACCTCATTTCACAGGGATAAAGTGCTGTTTCGTCCAAACGCAGCTGTCAGGAATACATTCTTCCTAATGAACATAAACAGTATACAAATGCACGAGCTCTCAGCCAACACGGCCGCAGAGTATGCCAAGTGAGCTATTATTCATTTATCTTCATTTTCTATATAATAAAGTTTTTTTATTATTTTAAATTAAGATCCCAAGATTAGCTCGTTGAGCCACATGGACTTTTCTTTTTGTATTATATCTATTTCACCAATTTCCAGACAGAAAATTAGATATATATATTTTACTATACTGAACGAATTCATGCGTACCAAACGCGTTGCTATAGCACAGTGTCGCTTTAATTTTATACAAAAATATATATTATAAAAAATTTGGTAGTGTTATATTTATTTTATTAATTAATGTATTTAAAAATCAGCTTACGCTGTATCTAGCAGGGTAGGCAGAGGGAACTTCGTGATAAGACACTCCGTTCCCTACTTTCCGCCGAATTCAGGAAGCATTCATGTATTATTTATTCATTATTAAAAAATGCATTCTGAACTCTTCTCCACGGTGCGCACAATTGTTATTAAAAGAAACAAAGCTTGTATATTCCCACATATATATACGAATCTGTATATAGGACGTAACATGTATGTTGTGTATACAGTTGGGTGAAACACATCCAAGAAGCCCGTTTGGCTGAAGCGCGCCCGGTAGCTGCGCATGCGCATGCCCGCTCAGCTGATGATACTGCTAGTAAGTATATACATACCTATTGTTGTAAAAGTGCGGGAGGTAATACTAGCTGCAAGAACAGTGAACTATGTCGAAATGATTTAAGTTATATATGTATAAATGGACTATACAAGACAAAATATTACCTACTCGCAACTAGCATTATAATATTGATATAAACTGTGTAATGTTATTCAAAATATTGTCGTTAAAATATATAAGTATAGATATATGTAATATCAATTAAGATGTTTGTGTTTATTAATATTTTGTATAAAAATTTTTTTTTTTCAAGCTGTAAACGTATCAAGGAACCCATCAGATGCCTCAGAGAAGTCAACGTCCAGTGCTCCGGCTGACACTTGCGAGAGAGAGCGAGAAAGAGACCGGATATCCAACGAGAGAGATCGAGGCAGAGATAGGATTTCAAATGAAAGGGAACGAGTCAGAGATAGGGTTTCTGCTGAAAGGGACGAGAACGAGAAAGAAGTAGACAAAGAGAAGGAAGATAGGGAAGAGAAGACCTCGGGAGAGAAAGATGGGGATGATGAGAAGTGAGTTTTTTTGTATAGAATTTAGTTATTTATATATTACTAGAGAGAGAATTGACGCGTACAATATGCGTTACCATGGCCACATGTAAAAATATATATATAAAAAATTATTAAATTAAAAAAATTAAAAAAAATAATTAAATTATATTGGCAATTATATTAACATAGGGTTGTACATGATATATTTATTTTATTAATTTAATGTGTTTATGCACTATTTCAACAACATTTTAAAAATTCAATGTATTTTCAAGATTCAGATCGCCCCAGACGCCGGCGGTGGGCCGCATTAGCACGCACAGCGGCAGCCCCCCGCCCGCGTTGCAGGGCGCCGTCACCGTCCGCGCCGACCCCGTACATACAGCGCGCAGGGTGCTGTCACATCACGGTGAGTGCATAGCAACACTTGTTGTGCTGTTGTGTTTTTGTTACGTGTGATGGTTGCGAATTGATCCCCGTTGGACGATAATGTAGTTTTTAAGCGAGGTTGCACTGCATTGGATTTTTAGGCTAGATACTATAATAATATAATACTATAGTGCCAGTCACTTCTTCCTCGATCCGATCTGTTTGTTAAAATATTTCTATAGAAAAATAATGGAAACAGCATATAGTTGTGCGTTTGAGGCAAAAAAAATTAATTAACTTCGAATTTTATTTGTAGATTAAAGAAATTAAAATAATTAATTTCTTCCAATGGAAACGAACCCACAATCGTTGGGCTTAGAATCAAAACATATTAATAATGTAAAATTTGTTGTAAAACTATGTAATTTATTGCACATTCTGTGTTTTCAAAGCGAGCGCTGAGTTCAAATAATATTATAAATTAAAATTTAAAAAACCATCTTGACGCTGTATATAATTCTATTAATTTCTCTAAATGTTTTTTATTGTATAAATAATAACATAGCATATTACTATATTGTCAGAGCGTCTCCGTCGCCTCGACGCGGCGATATCTCACGCGCTGCTCGCCAAGAGCGCGGTGGTGGCGGAGCTGCTCGGCGTGCCGGCGCATAACTACGCGCACGTGGCCGAGCTGGCCGTCGCTGACGTTATGGGGCAAGTTGGTGAGAGATTTAAATTTTTTTTTTGCTCTTTTTGTGAGTTCACCTATATCATCGATTATCTGTTTTGTTATTGTTTTTCTTCTTTTATGTAAATGTTGAACTTCTATATTCTTCGTATGAAGTAATTTAAAAACAATTGTTTATTATCACTGTTGTGAAACCAAACATAATAAATGTGTGTCATGTTTGCTCTCAACCGGCTACGCGTAAGTGCAATAATAAAAATATTGTATTATATATTTTGTACTATTTTTCAGACATTTGCGGTGAACTAAACACATCGCGTGAAACTGAAGCGCCAGATTTGCATCAACTATTACTCGCTGCGCAGGCGCAAGGTATTTGGTTGTTTTCTAGTTAATCTTGTTTATCAGAGAGAGAGGGGCTTAGGTTTGATTTTATGTGCGAATTAAAGACTTATATATTGATGTTTGAGACTTTTTAAGATATTGAATATTAATTTATGTGTACCGTAACTTAAAATTACTTATGTTAGATTTTTTTAGGTTAGGATGCATTATTTCATTTTAGATTTATGTGATTTTCAAATACTACATGCAGTCCATGCATGAATTTTATATAGGATTTTTAAAATAATACGAATCATTAATCCTAAATATTATAAGTGTGTTAGTTTGTCAAGATAGATTTTTGTTCCGCTTTCACACAAAAACTATTGAACAAAGATAGATGAAATTTTACAGTAATATTTTGTATAATCTGGCGATAATATAACAATAGATTAGAACGGACGCAGCCGCAGTTGGATCGCTAGCTCGTCTCAATATATGTATGTTCTATATAGTTAATACAATATATGTGTTATTTCTGTATCCTAGCCAATCAGCTAACGGAGGCGTTAAGCGCCGCAATGTCAGTGAGCGAGGCGACTGCCATCGCCGTGCGCTCCGGACGGTGCGACGGCTGTCGACGACGATGTGATAATCATCCTGGTGAGATTATTTATAGGAGTCTCAATGAGAAAATTATGTCATAACACTAGGTTCCCAGGTACTCTCTGTCTACCCTGCTATGTGTGAAGTTAAAAAACTATAACTATATTTCAAGAACTGTATATGTATGCTATTGTCTTGTTTTTATATTTAATACATGTTTAATTTGCTATAGTTTTTTCTTTTGCTTCACGCTGTATCTCGCATTATGCGGGCAGGGTGAGCAGAGGCAACCTAGTAATAAGACCCATTTCTTTCCGTCCCACCGAATTTTCGAAACATTGTCTGTTGAATGGTGGAACTCAACGCCGTGTTTTGTCTTTTCAACCAGAGCGAGCAACTAAACATTTAAGTTTGTGGGGAATGTTTCTCGATCCGGTAAGTGTATCGCGTCGTTGAGTTTTCCCACTCTACACGCAGTATCACGATAGTTGTACATCGCGCGGGGAACAAGGTTTATTAATACTAGATTTAAATTGACAAAAATATTTATATGGCAATTTTTTTTCTCAAAATTTCCAGACTTAGAAAATCAAGACAAATCGTCAGATTTATCTACAAATGAATCGAGAATAGTAGACGCTAGTGTAGCCATGGGTGAAATAATAACTGATTCTGAAACTTCTTTTGAAATGATACCAGATTATACGCAAAATGGAGCTACGGAAATGCCTTTAGGTGAGTTATAAGTAATCTTTTAATTGTGGGTGTAAATATTGACGTCGATGGTTGTGGGTTCGATTCTAGACTGAGAAAATGGTTTTTTATTTCTTTTCTTCTGTTAACAACTAACGATAAAAAGTGCGTCGTTAAGTTACGCCATTCAACATGATATTAGTAGACTTATTTCAGTTTTAAATAAAGTTTTGTTTGTAGGACTTGTTATGAATTATGTATACTATTTATTCTTTTCTACATCATTGTGACAAAATCATTTTAATTTTTCCACAGAAGCTCATATATTTGAAAGAGACACATCGGAATTTTCGGAATTAAGCTCTGCAAATGGCGCGGCGCTCGCCACCCGCCTTGCACCGCTTGCAGGCTCTCTTCACGCGGCGTTAAGTGGCGCGCTCGCGGCTCTCCCTCGCGCCCATCACGAACGCAGAACGCTGCGTGCGGAGCTCAGCGCTGCGCGTGACCGGGCAGATCGCGCTGAACGCCGTGCTCGCGCTGGTGAGTTACGCTTCAATGTTATTAATGTATTTGATTTTAAATATGTTATTATCCTACTAATATTATAAACGTGATTGGATGTTTGTTTCACTTTCATGCGAAAACTAGTGAAAACACTTCACTAGTTCACTAGCGAGCACACTTCAGGATGTGAAGCTAATTTAATATTATAACATCACTAACTTACTAGTTTTTATTTACTCTTGCTATACACAATTTAATTCTATATATAAGATAATACTTTAATACTACTTCCAATAAAAAGTTGTCTTGACAATATGTTAGAACGTATTGAACACGAGTGCCGTTTTGTTTTCAACTGGATTTTATTGCTGTTGACCTGGACTGGTCTTGACAGCGTCACCGGGCGGGGACGGGATGAGTGTAGCTCGCTCCTGAAGTACGATCATTTTGATGACGAGAAATTTGGTGAGAGTACTTTGATGGACGCTCGTGAAAGGTTGGCGATCACAGGAATGCCCTGCGTACGCTAATCAGGGAGGATTTTGATCGTTGGGCCGTTAAGTAGGCAGCAGTGGCACTGTCTGATTAAGTGAACTAGACAAATTGAACTAGAGAAATTAAGTCATATTGAGTGAACGTTCAAAATTTTGTCTATTACAGATTACGGAGTTACGGAAGAGATTTCTCCGAAAGGCGTTGACCAATCGATACAGGTATGGTAACATTTTGTTTTCAAACTTCATCCTGTGTCCCGTATATATCAGGGTAGGCTAAAGTAGTGCCAAAACACGTTCGTTCCCCACGCACCGCTCAATTTATGTGATGTTGCACGTCCAGTGGCGGAATTCCAACCCTAGCTTTATTTTGTTGCCAAAATGGTGAAATGAAAATAAAAAAAATATAAGTATTCCTCCGAGTGAAGATCAAACCAACAGCAATCGTGAATCATGACTCACAGAAGCATAGAAATGAAAATAATTTTAAAATAAGTTGCGGTAATCATTATTTCTTGATGAACATCGAACCCATAACTATCGTTTATAGTCTGATTGTAAACGATAGCTATCGTTCTGCGACACGATAGTCTCAAGTAGTTATTGTAATTATTATTTTTATATAGCTAAGTGACATTTTTAATGTATGTTTTTTTATTTATTTCAGGACCAACCGAGCAACGGAGGTTGATTCCCCAAAGCCCTAGTATTTAAGTTATAAAAAAACCTGCGTTAATTTACGTCAAATACCATCGATTTTGCCTTAATGGAAAATTCTCACTAAAATCGGTCCAGCATTTTTCTAACGTAACTATGTGAATCAATTTGATTGATTTAAATATAATAGTTAATCTGTCAGTCTGTATGTGTTAATATCATGCCATAACCGGGATTTTTCCTCAAGAGTAATATTTTTTTTATTTTAAAAATTGCATCGAAATCGATTTAGGTTTTTTGCTCTTCATGTTGTTACCTTCCTGATTAGTATTAATTTTTTGTGTCTAATTCTAATTTAAGTATAATTCCATTAAGCGTTTTTCTTATTTGTATAGAAAATGTATCCATTTATATATTTTAATTATTATATATTTTATATATGCATAAATATATATTACTTTAGTAAGTTTGTAAATAATGTCTATACATCATAAAATTTGTCATATAGTATTATTATTTTGACAATATTTAATTAAAATGGTGGTGATTTTGGTTTTTTTTCAAATTTCAAAACTTTTGTACAAACATACATACATAATATAATATTGTATGATCATCTTAAGTACCTTTGCCGATGCCATATTAATTGTTTATACAAATATAGTAAAGCAACACTCAGTACGGAAATAATTAGATGGGTGGCCATTTTTTTGTTTCTGACATTTTCAAAATACACATACATATATAAATAAAATAGGTTAGTCTGTACATAAACCCATGTATGTAATAGTAGTATTAGTGAATGCCATTATAGCGTCGTTTCAGTTTAGCTTAGATAATTATTTTACATTCATATTGTCAATTTTCCTTTTGAAAATATTTTTTTTTTCACTTCTTGATGTATATATTGATTATAATATTGTTAATGTTGTATAAAAGTTGGCTCTTTCTTTATATTGTTTTTTATACTATTAATAAAAAGCAAACATCATTTTGTTTTCGACCATCTTTAGAAAAAATCGGCATTTTAATAAGTTTTAATTTATTATTTCCTTAATATTTTTTTCGACTTTTCCGCAATAAACAATAAATAAATTCTCAATCGCGCACCGGACCTCTAACATAAAATGGTAAACGTTTTTTTTGCTTCAGACGGTCTTAGTAAAAAACTTATTGGCAAAAAATATGTACGTACATACACAGCACTGCTTAAATATATTTATTTATATAGAGTAAACTATATAATTATTACATACTTTCAAATTTTAAATATATTTAAAAATAAACAAATTATATAATATATGTATGTCAAAAATGAAATAAGAAACTAAATAATATGAACACAATAATAATCTTTAAAAAATAACAATGATTGCAATTAAAATGTATGGTAAGGATTTAAAATGTGTTAAATTTAATTTTCAAGTTTGCCTCCACGCCTGAGTATCAGTTGTCAATTTAGCAATATTATTTACAGTAAATTAATAACAGAACCATATGACGTATTATAACAAAATTTTAAAAAACTAAAGTTAATATACTAAATTTTTTTCCTTTAATCAGTCAATAGTTATCATTAGACAATCACACTAGTTTACTCTATATAATCATATTTTTATTACATCGTAAAAGATTTTGAAAAACTCGTACTTGTCATACGCCGCCGTCTTCATAGAGACGGACTGTGATGTGAGATATCTATTAATTTTATGTTTTATTCAATTAATTGAACTATGGAACCAATTATTCTGTATAACCAATTTATTGGTGCTGCGACCAATTATTTTGTTTTATTTTAAACAATTATTGAATTAACCGGAAAACGTTCAGTTTGATAATGTTGAAATATTTTTTTTTCGTGTTATAACTTTTGATCATTTTAAAGAAATTATTTAAAAGAGAAATTTGGTTCCATATTTTTTCAGTTCAAATTTGTATGTAACCTGTTTTTTGGGGAAAATAGAAAAAGTATATATATATTTAGCATAGTTATTTCTTTACTGGCTTATATTTTTAATATCAGTTGAATAAATATTTGACTTAAAATTATTATTAAACATAATATACCTATTGTAAATAATATAGTATAAACAACTTCAAAATATAGAAAGAGCCATTATATCATGTTAGAAAAAAATCATACACATCAATTTTGAAAGTGATTTAAGTCTTAATTTTGAAATTATGAAAATATAAATTGTAAATCATATTTTTTTTTTTTCGAAATATTGTTATGATTGTTATATTTAATATACAAAAATGTAAGCTATCCAATAAAAATGATATAATAAAATACAGTGTCTGCGGTTAAGCCTTTTTCATTTTTTATGTATAATTAATAAAAAAAACAATTGATTCATCAAATCAATTATCCGAATAAATAGTTAAACTATTTATTTTTTGACCAAAAAACTATTAAAGAAACCTGTACTTTGTAATCGTTTAAAATATATTTTGTATGTTAGTGTTTAACCAAATAACTCCTTTTTACCCATTTACGCCGGAATCTAGGTAATTTTTGATATTTATGTATATCTCGAATAAATAGAAAAATCGATTAAAATAATTTATATTTTGTAATCGTAATTTTTTATATAAAATGTATGGGGTATGAAGAATTGTTGGCATTTTCTACAATATATAATTTTTTGTACAAAAAATCGATTTTTTTTAGTTTTTATTCGATTATTACTTTATGTGTGTAAGCTATGTGTTATTTA
>JBAIZZ010000008.1:1177096-1227286 GCA_037355905.1 Heliconius aoede
TTTAAAGATGACGAAGAAGATACACTTAAATATGTACTAATTATCTTTTAAAATGTTTTGTAATACACATATAACACAAACAAATATATTTAGATGTTATAACAAAAAAAAATCTAGAAAAAGTTATAACAAAATTTTACGTACTAACTTAACAAGCTTTATAAAGCATAATAATGCAACTTTTTGAGTAGTATGCATCTTGATCAACTCTTTCCAAATTTCAAGCTTTTTACATTTTTTCTACATTAATAATATAATAATATATTAATCTAATAATAATAATAAAGTATTTTACTTAGTTCCAAAGAAGTCTTTGCACATTTGATGGAAATACGCCAATGGCACAGTGTCTAAGAAGGGGTGCTTGCGTCCGGTGGTAGTCTGGTACCAGCCGTACTCGACACACGTTTGGTACGTCCACAGGCGCACTAGAAATTATTAAAAAGTATATACATCTCGCTTATATTATAAACGTGTATGGATGCTCGCTCCACTTTAACGGCAAAACTACAGAACGTATTTAGATTAAACTTGAGTAATATAACTTTTACATTCTATTGTATAAATCATAGGCTACAATTTATGGAAAGATTGTGTATATTTTGGTTGTAATATAAGTGTTAGTAAATCAGGCGAAACCGCGGGTGGATTGCTAGTCATTTATATATGAAAATCCACACATGGGATCCTTCATCCTTATATTTAAGATAATTTCTAGTTACACATATAAAAGGATTAGAACTCAAGACCCGGTATTCATCTGATACATTTACCTTATTATAACACCAGCGTCAAACACGTCACGAAATATATTCACGGTATTTTTAACGAATGCCCAGACTTCGTATTATTCATCCGATCGCGGTGTCACGTGGTGCGACGTGACACGCATTTAAAACAAATGAAATCGAAAGTTACCTTATTGTTATGGTAATATTTTTTCATTTTCCATATTCTCCTTGACCTACAAAATGAATGAGATACGTACTGCTGTATCATTTATTCATTTTACTTAGAAGGTTTTAGGTTCGATTTAGGCTAAAGCATTAACAGTCATTATAAGTACAGTAATTATTTACTAATAAAATACAAAATGTTACATAAATCAATCAAGTCTCAAGAGATTACGAGTGAACTCAGAGCTCAACACGCAAAACTACAAATATTAGTATAGAATATTCTCTAAAAGTTTCATAAGCGCAGCTTAATGACAACATGTGATCAAATATGTAGTCGAATAATGAAACGGTAAAAATTTATTATTCTAATTATGATAATTTACTAAATGTAAATAGATTTTTTACAATATTTACTTATAAAAGTGCAACCACATGCTTGCACTTTTTACCAGTCTACCAGATAATATTGAGTACGACTGTTTTGATATTATAAATCCATCCCAGCACGCTTTGGAATAAATATTTCACATGTAATTCTTTTATCGATCTCGTTACACCTTGTATAATTTACACCTGATAGAGATATTCATAAAAAAATCTTATATAATCACTTACTGTTAGTTCCAGGTGCGTCATAGCTAAGGTTGGTATGTATCCTAACTTGCTCGGAGTACCGGGATTCGATGCAGGGTTGAGTCCACGGGTGAGCTTTCACCCACGCGGCTAGACGTTCCAGCGAATTGTCTGGAAGAAAAAAAAATGTTTTTTGTTATTATTTTGAATTTTAATTTAATCATTTTATGTATGAAGGACCTACGGATGTATTGATGTACTAATATACAATATAATTTTAACTACCCACTCAATCTATTGCAATAAATAAATAAAATCTTGTTGTTTAATTTTTTATATGTAAATGAAATTATTATTTATTTAATTATAATTATTATTTTTGGATATTTTTAATTTATTAAAAATTATAATTATAGTTCAATCTTCACTCATCTCAATGTAACTTGTAAAATAGTGAAGAATGACGTGGTGGCTTGTTATGGGTTTGATTCGCTCTCATGGAATAAATACCTCAAGAATAATAATAACGGCAGCGTTTTATTGAGAACGAAGAGTCTTAACCTTGGTTGTTGTTGCCCTATTATGTATTGTATAAGCTTCACGCTGTATCCCGCACACAGCAGGGTAGGCAGAGGGAACCCAGTGTTAAGACACTCCGTTCCCCACTTTCTGCCGAATTCGTGAATTGCGAGTTGAGTGGCAGAACTCGACGCCGCCCTTTGCCTCGACACCAGAGCGAAGGAAATGGAAATATAAGCGTAAATAAATATTTCAGTTCATCGACTGGGGATCGAACCCACAGCCGTCGCGTATGCCTTTGTTGGTACCCTAGTGCCACTGCGCCACGACGGCTTCAACCTATTATGTATTGTATTAAGTTTTTTTACAAATAAAACTAAAGGGTGTTTACCTTTCTATCAAATTCATATTGCTATTATCCTTATCTAATATATGAATGATAAGATATGGATAAGAAATTCGCTTGTATACACGTAATCCTCGGTAGTATAGTGGTAAGTATCCCCGCCTGTCACGCGGGAGACCGGGGTTCGATTCCCCGCCGGGGAGGATATTTTGTTTTGCTTTTTTAATAAATTTGTATATTTTCAATAAATGTTTTTAGAATATTTATTTTGTAACCATATAAAACAGCTCGATATTCTTAGTAATATTTTTCGCTTTATGTTGCACATCACAGGTTTGCTCCGATCCCATAAAGCACTTCCGTTCCTCACTTACTGCCGATTTCCTCCAGAATTTGGGCTTCAGCTTTGCGTGTTGTGAGGCCTCGAGAGGAAATCGAACCCGAAATCTGTCGCGTTTACAATCGGACGCTTATGTCCCTGCGCCACGACTGGCCTTTTTATATATTTTATTTTCCAGTAGTAGTTATACCTTGTGTAGTATTTGTAATAGCATCGCAAGCGGCAGGTATGTCACCCGGTGACGCAAACTGCACTAAGTACGCGAAAGTTTCAGTAATTCCGTACCAGAAGAAGGTAGCCCTGTCCAATGGAGATGATGCTTGGAGTAGAGAACAGGTGCTGAAATATAAAATATATTTATAATTTTCTTACTTACTTTATTGATGACGGTATTCAAGAGGCGCTGATTCGAGTTACAATTAACACTTGATAATTTTCATTTTCTCATTTCGGTTAAAAGACCAAGCGCGGCGTTGAGTTTCGCCACTCAATATCCAATATCTCAAATATTGAGTGGTTTGTAGGAAACTGAATGTCTTAACAATATATAACCTTTATCTACCCTGCTACATGCAGGGTACAGCGTGGAAAGTAAACAAATAAATAAATGAAAAATACTACTTTTAGTTCTAAAATATGTATACACATATATAGTTACTATGATTTACTAAGGATTTAGATAGGTATTTCACATACAGTATGCAGATTGAAAAATATTCAGTAAAAGTATTTTTACATTTTTAGTTTTACGTTCTTTTCACACGCCGAGGAACAAAAATAACAAAAAATTACAGTTGTTAAAAACTGTAAATGTATATAAAATATATATGTTTTATTATTTTATATAAAGGAGGCGGTCGTGGTGCAGGGGCATAAGCGTTCGACTTTATGCGCGACAGGTCATGGATTATTGTGCGGGATATAGCAAGAAGCAAAAAAAAATAATGGTTACTAACTTAAAAAGCTGTGATATCCTCTCCGCCCCCGACGGTGAGTCCAATATCTCTATAATATTTTGCACTCCTCTCTCAATAGATGAAAGACAAGTCTCGCCGCCTTGTTCCCTTATAGCTTTTGCTATCACTTCGACGTACTCTGTAAAATATTGGAAAGAACTTAAAAGTGTAAATATATATTAGTAGTGTTAACTTAAATTATGATAGTTATGAATATAAAATAAAATATATTCTTCATAGTTTCGAGCTTTATATCGCATAAAATACCATATAAGGAGTGTAGCATTGCGTGCTGAATGGAAATCAAACCCACAACTTGTCGCGATTAAATCATACGTTTGTGCCCCTGCGCCACGACTGGCTTCAAATTTAATTATAATTAATAAATTATAAACACAAGACGATATATCAATTCATTCACGCCTAGTATTGAATTTATATCATCGGAAATAAGTTGACTTTAAAAAATATTAATTACCGATAAAATAACATCTGTCATAATAAGTTGTTCTATTTTCGGAAATTTAAGCATATTTCTTATATTAAAAAAGTGGTTCTTATTGAAAAGTGGTTTTAAAAAATCCTTTGATATTTTATTGACCAATTCTTTTTGGATGGAAACGTGTATTTTTAGTAATAAAGGCATTCCTCGATTACACCGGCGCTGAAAAATTGAAACTGTAAATAAATTTGGCCACATTCCTCGGAACGTTTGTGAAATGAAATAAAATAAAAACAAAATCGATGACCAATATATTTTTGCTGGAAAGCAAACGATAAGTATGTCGAAATCGACATACAAAAGTATTTATATTGATAAATCTATACAAATGTCCACCTTTTTTACAAATTTATACAACCTAGTGTTAAGACAATCCGTCCATCAGGTAATAATTCAGAACATATATTAATAATTAATTTTCTCGTGTAGAAATCGAATCCACAACCGTAAACCTTTACAGAAATACGCTGTTCCACAATGGGCTCTTGTTTTAAAAACACAAATGTACGTAAAAAACTGAAAAAAGTATTTTTGGGCTAAAGTTTTTCAACTAAAAGTGGAATATTTAAAATACAAAGCCGGTTAAGCGATATGACGAAATTTTTTTATCATTCTATGGTTTATTCGCATTCGCACTGTGGAAGTGCTCCGGGCTGTTGTCCAGCTATTAAAATTTTATTAAATTATGCCTAAAAAGACTTTTTGTAACTTAAAATGGTGAAATATATGAAGGGAAGGGTAAAATATATTGAGGCCGTCTTGGCGTAGAGGTACAAGCGAGTGACTGTGGGTTCGACCGGTTCCAATTAGAAGGAATAACTGATCAACCCATAAAATTAATACGAAAAATCCCGTGACCGTCTAATCGTAGATGTTATTTTTTATAATTGAACTCTTAATTATAATTCAACAATTAATTTAAATAAAAATGTTTGTTACTGTCAATAGTAACAACGTCTTTTTTGTTAGTACCAAAATCATCAAAACCTTTGATGTGTTCACTTTTTCGTAATAGAGTTAATGAGTCATTCATTCACGCTATGTCCCACACATAGGAGGGTAATTTTCTCGATATTGCGGTATTCAAGGAGGAAAATTAGCGCTGCGGTTTGCTTTGGCTCTCATAGGTACCAGACCGTAGAAATGAAATAAGCAAGGAAGAAGCAATAAAAATAAATTTAAAAAATAACTAACCAGGGAAGTCTTCTTGAGCATGCAAAGGGCCACTATCGGAGAAAACGGCACTGATGAGATGCGGGTAGGCGAGTCTCATCCATGTCGCCATACTGCCCGCGTAGGAACAACCCACTAAAGCTACGTTACCGTTTCTAAGACAAAATTAAAAAAAAAATATAATAAAAAGAATATTTACTGATATGCTAGTTTGTTTAAACATATTAAGCGTATCAGAGCAAACAAATTCATACATGTGATTACACAAACAAACATTTGTAATTCCATTAAAATTATGATAACAGTTCGACAGATGTGATTATTACAAACATGTGATCGCAGAACCACACGTAATTACACATCCACGTAAGAGATTACAGATTCACATGTGTGATAACAGATCTACACATGTGGCTACACATGTGTCAACACATGTGTCTACACATGTGACTACACGTTCATATATGCTATTCCATATTCACATAAACAATTACAGTTCACACAAATAAGATTACATATTGAAACATATGATAACAGATCCACAAATGAGTACACATCTATGCAGGTGATAACAGATTAACATATGTCATCATAGATCTATACAGATGATTCACACATCCATATATCTGATCACAGATCCTCATATGTGTTCACACAGCGACTAATGTCCCTCATTTACAAAACCTTACCTGACTGAAAATTGCTTTGATTGCGAGTTCGATTCTCACTCGAGGCGCTTAATTATTTTTTATTTACTAATGCTAAATGCACCGATGAAATCAGCCAATCAATAGTCTCTTGAAAATTGAAGGGAAAGGGAAAGTTACCCTGTTTGTGCACACGTGGGGCACAAACAGGGTAACTTTCAACAGTGTCAAAACAAACAATAATTAAGTACAAGAAAATCAAATTCATTTTATTAAAAACCTTTTATTAAATATTCTTATGTCTCTCGACAAATAAACACCTCAACTAAAATGTCCAAGTGTTGCGTCCACCGGACAAACTGACAAACAGACTGACATTCAAACTGACAAGCGGAAGCGTACACAAAGTTAGCGCTTTTGTTATTTAAGTTGTGGTTTTCGCAAAAATCAAGGCTGAAATGGTAAAGAAAAGGTGAAATCGCAACATTTATAGTTGGAACGTTACCAAATTCCTGGATCTTTCAAACCTTGCTAGAGTTTACTTTGCAATTTATCTCTTTGGAAAGTATTGTAGGGGTGTTTCTGTAGAAATGCACCGATATCGGTTTTCGAAGTAACAGCGAAAATATAAATACGCAACTTATAAATAAATATATAAATAAGAATGATACAATAATTTGTTAATATACAGTTACATGATCATTGGAGATACAAATTGCCTTAAAAGATGAAATATTAATATAGTTAGCTTGACAGTGTTTGACTGTGACGACAATGGTTGTAGGTTTTATTTCTATTTGGGTGAATTATTTACATCTTGATTCAATGCTGTCAATTCTCTCCTCAAAACACGCGGTGGTGTGTTCTCTCCTCTAAACACAAGGTGGAGAACGTAGTGTTTTGATACTATAATCTCTATGCCTATATGCGGGATAAAGCCTGAAGCTGAAAAAAAGTGCTAGAAATACGTACTTATATATGCCATTTTCAAAGTCATCGCTTTGGACGTGTTGTATAAACTGTGCGAGGTCTCCCAGCGCCTGGTCCACGTTCAAATACCGTAAATCTGAGGAGTTCGTGTCACTGCGGAATTGTAAATATATTTTATTTTTGTAAGCTTTTATTTTTTATAGTACATCTATCTGTACTTAATATTATATTGGTTTAACACAATAATCTCAGGAAGAATAAGGGGAAAAAAACAGGAAGAAAGAATAGAGGCTACGATTATATTTCATCACTGGCTTTGAGGTGACCCACAGAATTCGAAGTCAGAATTACCTCGGCCACTTAGAATGTATCATATCTCATGCAGCTTTTAGTTATTTAAACATGCTTTTGAAGCTGCGTGTAAAAACTAGTATTATATAATAAGTTTTCTGTTACAGAGTCCGTTTCCGTTACTAATTTTACTTCAAAAAGTCCACGTAAACTGCAGCAGGAGTCAACTACCTTATTTACTTGGATATTATGAAATTTTAGTTATGTAAATTTAATGAGTTGACTCTACATGCAAACGACGAAAAGTTTTTTATCTTTACGCTGTATCACAGTAAACAATGTAGGCACAGACAACCTAGTGTCAAGATCCTCTGTCCTCCGCTTACTGCCCAAAATCGAGACATTCCATGTCCTTATCGGGACTCGACGCCGCTCTTTGTCTTACCCAAGCGAGGAAATAACTTATTCCCTCGAGTACAAGTCGAACCCACTTACACCGCGTTTACAATCAGACACCTCGCCTCAGAATGAAGGTAAATCGTGCCTGCAATTTTACTATGATTAAATAACTTTATTTTTTTACATACGTTAGTGAAAAGTATGTCATATATAAAATATATATAGAGGTACTTATACATACAGATAAGTTAAGTTACTTATACAGGTAAAATAAGTTTCTTTTTATAACTTAACTTCATTAAGCAAACGACTGCGTTCGGGCAAAAATTTCCATATTAATAAGAAGGATTTGGAAAACTTTCAACATTCAAATCTGCAAGAGTTCGCTCTTTTGGGTACAATTCAATTTTTTAAGGTTAGTTAGCTATTGCCTATTAAAGCTCTCCAGATGAGAGACAGTGTTTGACTGTTAATGCAATGGCTGTGGGTTCGATTTCTTAACGGATTGATGAAGATGATTTTTTAAAATTATTTCCTTTTAATTGGATTGAAGATTTTTTAACTTCACGCTGTATTCCACACATGACAGGCAGAGGGAACCTAGAAACCTAGTGTTAAGTTATTCCGGTCATCAAGATATTTCCGTTTCCTATTTTCCACCGAATTCTGAAGTCAAAGCAAGTTGAGTGACGGAACTCAATTACCAGAGCGTGGGACTCAAATCTACAACCGTCGCGCTTACTGCCGCACGCTTGTACCCCTGCGCTACAACGGCCTTAGAAAGAAAGACAAGATCACCAAGATCTACACATAACGTCCGAAATAGCTAAAAATTTATTGAAACCTTGTGTTTTCTAAAAATATGACATGACATGGATTTATCTGATATAGTAGATACATTATTTTCTTTATTAACTTTTAAGTTTACATAAACATTTGCTTCTTTCCTCTAATAGTATATATACATACATAAATATATGAAATTTAATTATTTATTTAAAAACGAATTATATTGGACTTCGTCATTCAGCTTACAATCTATCATCTACTTTCTTATTACTTATAGAAATCTGTTTGTTTTGAAAATCTCTTGAATATAGTGTTAAGACACTCTGTTTCCCTCACGCTGTCTAATTTTCTAGGGCTATTGAAACCTAATTTTACGCGTAACGTCATGATGTCAAGTTTTCGCAAATATTCATTTCCTTAGAGAATGCAGTTACAAAGCATCGCACGAGGCTTGTGTCATCTGTTGACCGCGGGTCATTTGGACAATCGGCAATTAACCTGTGACGCGGTAGGGGTGCTTCTTGAGAAATTTAATTTATATTTCTTTCTATTATTTTTTAAGTTTACGATGTACCCCCGCACATTGCAGAGTAGGCAGCGGTAACCTGGAAACTTAGTGTTAAGACACTGTTCTCCACCTTCCCCCAATTTCTGAAAGCATTGCATGTTGAGTAGTAAAAATCAACGCTAACGTAGGCGTTTCACCTCGTTACCAGATGTAGGAAACGAAAATATTCATTGAATAATAATCGAACTCACAATCTGTCGCGTTACAGTCACTTGCTTGTGTCTCTGCACTACGACTAGCTACTATTCATCCTCATATATTTTTTAATTTTACGTATCTCTTGGGTCGCGTCGCGTTACTGTCCTATCCTTGTGTGCCTGCGCTACGACAATAGTCTCATACAAAAATATAATAAATTATATAAACCTTAGTAAACTATCTATTTTAAAAACTACCAAACTTTCATTGAATGTTCAAAATGGTTTAATATTTAACAAAAAAACACTTAATTCGAAGTAAATTAAGATTTTCCATTATTATATTATAAAAAAATTGTTCTCTAATTTCTTCCTCACTGACAGCCCTAGTATCAATTGTACTTGACGCCCAGACTGCTCACTGTTCACATCTAGTTAAGAGTAATTGAGATTATGAACGAAATTACTGAACTCGCTACAGATTAGGAAATCCTATATGTACGGCAACCCACTGAGATGCTGACTTCACAGGGGGTCTGTGTATGCATTATATATATACATATATGCTGCTTTACGCTGCATTCTGTATAAAGGAGGGTAGTGTCTTAACACTCCGTTTCACATTTCTCGCCGACTTTTCGAGATTTTGCGATAGATGTACATATAAAATTTACATTTCTTAGAAATATTTTCTTAACCGTTTCTTACTCGAGTTAAAAGCTATTTTCAATTAACTTGTTATTTAATATTTTATAATATTTTCATGTTTAAATTCTGTTTTATACCATCATCATATTAACTAAGTTAATGTATATTTGTCTATTCTAGGTAAAAGTCATGTGACGACATTGTGACATTGTTTTACAAAAATGTAAAAAGAGCCAAATTCAACAGCACCATCATATCTTTACAAAACAAACGATAAGTCAATACTCTATCTGGCATAAACATAGTCGGGGGGTCGGAGGTGCCAATGCATTAGTCCCCGTCACATCATTAACAGTAATGGTCGCTATAATGGCTGCTGGCGTTAGGCCAACGTCAAGTGACGTCATATCGGGAAATACTGTTGCCAATTTTGTATTGGTTTTAGTTAATGTTGGTTTGAAAGGTGAAATATGGCATTGATAAGCGTATGTGAGGCATTTTTGAGTTTAATGTGTCTGAAATGTATAGAAATTTTGATAAAGTGGAAGTCGAAATTCTTCATCAGTTATATCCTAGTCGGGTTTTAGTTATAATTGATATAAATTGTATAAGAAAATTATAAAGAATTATTATTTGGCGAGAAAGTATAAAATAGTTCAATCCTCCTTTGTTGTTAACAATTTATCACGTAAGCAAAGCAGTTTGCAAATCTAGTGTATGTATGTACGAGTATGAATTAGCTTCTCCCTGGACCCACGTGCTCAAATATAAATAACTGAGATTTATGTACATATGACACGAGATACCGCCGACCGCAGGTTATGTGGATTTTGTAACTTAACTTAATGTAATATATCCCCAAAGCCTTCGTCTATAAACGGACTGTTCGATATATAGTTTAACACAAATATATTATCTCAATTCAAACCAGTGGTTACTGAGAATAGAGCGTTCAACAAGACAAACTCTTAAGCTTTAGTGTATTAGTATAGATATACAAATTTCACATTATTCTCTAAATTTTGAACTGCATTTGTCGGTTAATTTCGAATACAGTCACAATAACACCGTACACCGGTCTCTAACAAGTAGATAGTGCGGACGCAGCGCCGCTAGCTTCTCGTAATTACACAAATACTGGAGATTATTGGGTTGCGTTACACCGTTGTGCCTGATTGTGTTTCTTTTATTAAGGCTTATGTAGGTTGATGTGAGTTCAGTTCTTGATTGGGGCAGATTATACATTTTTTTTATTACTATTTATTGAAATTTTTTTGTACATTTGCGTACAAGAGAAAATTAAAACATTTTAAATCATAAGATGAGTTTATGGTAAGCGGATTATTATATACACAAGGACAGACAAGTTAAAAGTGTTTCTACGGTGAGTGGAAAACGAACCCACGACCACTGCGTGCGTGCCACTGCCTCGCGATAATCTGTTTATCTAATTAATTTATTCATTTCATTGCTCCAGTCGCTTCCTATCTCAAATCCTATGAGTGTTTCGTGAGACGAAAAATCCCACGAGGTAGATTGTTTTCATGCTATCCTTATGGGAATATATTTTATATTAAACTGCCTAGAGAGTAAATTATTATTTTATATTATACAATGGTTTTTGTTCTTTGCCTTTGTATATTTAATAAATTACACCAGTGACTCAATATGGGTCTTTTAAAGTCTGATGTGCTTTAAATTTCACAGAAACATTAATTAAACAGAAATCATTTTAAAATAAAGGTATATGTTTCTTCTTTTGTTTTCCTCACGAAAATCGAATCCACGACTTTTTTTTTTTTTTTTTATGGGAGAGGACAAGGCAAACGAGCGTTCGGGTCACCTGATGGTAAGTGATCACCGCCGCCCACGACCCCATGCAACACCAGAGGAGCCACAGGTGCGTTGCCAGCCTTTAAGGTGGAGATGAAGGGCACCGGGGCCCGGCATTACCTAATGCGAAACGCAGTGGCAAGGGCCACTACTTCACGCCGGTTTAAAATGCCGGGGGTGGTATTAAATCCGGTCGAGTCTGCCCATGTGTGTTGCCATTACTGGCGACGTGACTCTACCACACGTAAAAATCTATCGCTATCGCTTAATATATATCTGTAATGTTACTTAGCAAATGGCGGTGTAAAAGATGACAGCATACACTCTTGTCAGTGATACTCGGTGTCGATATCAACTGTTTTCAGCAATTACTATTGAAATAACGGCAAAACTAATTTCGCAACTTTCCCTAAAACGATCATAATCATAGTCAGCGTTTCGATGATCTCTAAATAATTATTAAAATATATTTTAATTTATGGAAGACATTTACCCATACTCACATAGGTCTACCCAACTCTAGCTGGGTTATTACCCATCAGGTGTTGCGTCATGTTCGAGATGTGTGTGTGGAGAAAGAGAGATAAGATAGGAAATAAAGGCGTACAAAATATGGCCATGACATGGATGAACGACGAAAATTGCGATCGATGGTCAAAAGGTTTAAGATTTGTTTACTTCAATAGTTACATTTAAAATATGTAATATACGCCACAATTTATGTAAAAAAATTGTATAATATGTCTATAGACAAATCGCACTTAACTAGTTTTTAATTATTATTCCACTCTTATTGGTTCTGCGTCATAATATAATATAACCTATAGCCCTATAGATAGATGGACGTTTTGACACAAAAGAAGTTTCCAACTCGTACCAGTAGTTCCTGAGATTGAAGCGTTCAATCAAACAAACTTTAGCTTTATAATATTAGTATAGACGCATAGATAAGTATATGTACGTATACTAGTTCTAAGTATCCAAATGGTTTTGCATTATAAAGTTTTGATAGTATCATATTATATGTGAAGCGCCCGAGTTCGCGGTAGTTTGAAAACTATATTTATTACTATAATTACTGCGTCATATATGTATAAGTATCCGTGAATTTAAACGGGATAATACGTTTAAAAGATGAAAAAACTTAAGTAATGGCTTCTTTCTATTAAAAGTGCCTTGCAGATAATCTTTGTCAAATATTTTTATTTGTTTTACAATTCTCATAGTTGTAAATTTTAATATACCATTGGAAGTATTAATATATATAGTTATTTTCATTTCGCTTTCCTCGCTGTAATAGATGCGTGGCATTGAATTCCACCACTCGACGCACAATCTTTCTAAAATTCTGAAGAAAGTAGGGAACTGTCTCTAGTGTCTGTATAATAGTTCCCTCTGTCTTCCCTGCTATTCAGTAACAAGCGTGAAGTTGCCTTTGAATATCAATATTGGCAATCAATAGGGAACCTAGTGTTAAGACCTAAGCCCGAGTTAAAATTGTATTACATAGATAACAATATTTTGTTACACATTGATTATATTTTAGAACGTATTATATAAAAGTTTGACCATACCGAGACTCAAACCTGCGTCTCTTGGATGCAAGCTCGATAGTTCGATGCGTCCGTATAATTTGACTACACCTACACAAGTCGTGCGGATTCGACTCCCGCTATGTAATTGTATTTAAGTTATCTATAACATATAATTATTTTTAGTGGTGGAATATCATTTAATAAAATTAGTAAGTAGCCTTTGAATAATAATTTAAGATTAAAATTTGGTTGCTTGCAGATACACATATTCAACATATAACTGACCGGAGCCGATTGGTAGCTGTTTGTATGACTGACACTACTGACATTACTATGTAACTTGACGATTCAAAAGACCTTGTAAAGGCCAACACTATTTTGACTTAACTCTTACATTTAATTTTGTTATTATTCAACTGCGCCCAAATAATTCTAGTCCGAAAAACCAATAATTAAAGTTTAAGCTAATATTTTTTCAACTTTAATAAGAAGAGTTTATTGAAAAAATATTGAATTTAAATTAAAGGTAATTAGGTTCGTTCGAGAGGAGTGACGCCCGAAGGTCGTGTTGTTAGACGAAGTTAGTTCACCTTTATTTGCTATTACAATTTGTACCTTTGTATAAGGATACTAATAGTTTGCCCAGACTTCGTTTAAAAGAATTTTTTTATTAAAATAAAGGTCATTTTTTAGACTAAAATACTTATAAATGCATATAAAAAAACTTTACATAAAATCAAAAATATAACTAAAAATAAACATAAAAAATATTTACTTAGTCGGTCTACTCAGTCCATAATATCTGTGTTCGGTATAGAACAGCCCCGCTCCCGTCCTCCGCGCCAGCTCGTACGCGAGGCCTTGAGACGTCCAACCAGGCGATATAGACCATTCCCCACCAACGAAAATTACTATATGAGGTGTAACTGTGAATTCATTGTTGAAGTAATATCTCTGGAATATAAAGAATAATATGGTTACCAAGGCCGTCAGCGTCTGGCTGTAAATGCGACGGATATGGGTTCGATTATTTGTATACACAATATTTTCATTTCCTCACTTTGTTGATAAGGTAAAGCGGTCGAGGTCGACCACTCAACACGCAAAGCCTCAATTATGCACCCGAAACCGGGAAAAGAAATGTCTTAATAGGAAACGGAGTGTCTGAACACCAGGTTCCCATGTTTAGTTCCGCCACTCAATATATGTGCAAAGTTTTAAAAAGTCATTAATAAATTTGTTAAGATAAATAGTCATTAATTATATAACTACAGTATAATAACTGTTGCTTTGGAATTATTTTTTCTCCTTGTGCAGGTGTATTCTTATTAATTCAACACAAATTTTGTACTAAGGGAGTCATTATCAAACTCTATATTATGCGTATTTATTTTATTCAACGCTTCAATCTTAGCTTCCCGCTAATATAAAGATGTTGCGTGATAACAGCCTTAGAATAGTCTAATACCGCCATTGTGGCGTCTACAAGTAATTAAAATCGCGTGCTATTGATTGTTAGTGCAGCATTAATTACATTATAATTGATAATATTAGTAATTTTTATATACGTGTACTGTATATTTACGTTTATTCTAACTAGCTTATATATTGAAGGTATACATATAGTATGTTTGGAATCATATTTGAAATAAAAAGGAGAAAATTTGTGCGCAGTGGCTCTTTTAAAAATTGCTTAACGACAGTCCAATGTCAATGAAAAAAAATGATTGGAAAGTGAAGAAGAATTATACATATAGTAAGAATAATACAATATATTATTGTTAGAGATATAGCGCGGTTTTAATTCCGCGCTATATTTCTAACATATTTTTCTAATATAGATATATTGTATATTATATAGTAACTTAAATTAATTATTATTAATAAATATCGCACCATTTTAAAAGTTTCAGTGTTAGATGCGTCAAACTGATTCAGTCTTACGTCAAGCCATCCTTCTCTCGGTGTGTTTCGACTCGTTACTTCCGGTGGTGGTGGCTCTATCATACGTAGAGCCAGTACCGGAGTTACTAAAATGAGGAGACGCCCTGGAAATTGAAATTACTCATTGTTTAAATGCAAGTAAATTAAATTGAAAGTTACCTTTAACTTTTGTAGGCCAATTTTACGGGCAATGCTCCGTTACCATCCCTTTCAAATTTTTGAGACATTGTGTGATGGCTTTCTTAAATCAACACCCTGTTTCGTCTACTAGAGCGCAGAAATAAGAAGAATATAAATTAAAAGCACACAGATTATTTTGGTGGGTTCGACACCCATTTAGGGGAACGACTGTAGCGTTGAATTCCGCCAGCCAATACGCAACGACTCTGCCTACCCTCCTAAATTTGGGAAGTGACGTTCAAAGTCAAAATTAAAGTTAAACGACAAAATAAACGTCAAATATTAGAATTACAATACTTCTTTTAGTTTAAAATATATATATCAATTTTACCTTTTTTTTTGTAATGAAATAGAAACGAATAGCTAAAAATATTTTCGAAATACTTTATAAACTTATGTTTTATACACATATTATATCCTTCAAGTTATCGAACAATATTCAATAAATAATATTTGCATTTCTCTTACACACTGTAGAAGCGTGTCAGTTCCCACGAGAGCACTGACACTGCCGTATAAGGACTACAATATATCGAACGTTGAGTTAAACTATGCAATATTGTATATATTTATGTATATTGTAAAATTTTGAGATTTCATGGTAAGCGTGACGGTTGTGGGTTCGATTTCCAAGTGGGAAACTAATTCGTTTCATTTTATCGCCCCAGTAATAAGACACAGATTATGTATTACTGAATGAAGTACTCGATTATAGACTAACACTAAGAAATATTAATATATTATGATACATGGAAATCTTTCATTGATTTTAAAACTGGACCCAGAAGCATTGCGTTGCGGGGAACGTTGATGGGATCGTTCACCGAATATTTTTCAAGTACTACTTTAGTTCCTGTCGTACTCACACATTGTTTTAGAAATCCACCACTCAGTACTGTATCAAAATTTATACTATCTGCTATTATTAAATCGTGAAAGCTAATTATCCTTTGTATTATTTTATCTAAAAACGTTTAAAGTAAAGGGGTATAAGTATATATTTTTTGTATTTCTTAAATAACACTGTAAATATTATTATTTCTTATCTTCAGAGTATTTTAGGATTAGGTTCCTTATATATGCAGAATGTAGTGTGAAGCTATTTTCTTATATCTTTTTAATAGTAAATTTAGCAATAAATCATTTATATATAATTTGTGTAATGTGTAATGGTATGAAAATAATATGTTAACATTTTTAAATAAAATTTAGAACAGTATATTATCAATATCAATGTTTCCTATTTCCAGATATAAAGGAAGTGCCTCCGTGGCGCAATGGTTAGCGCGTTCGGCTGTTAACCGAAAGGTTGGTGGTTCGAGCCCACCCGGGGGCGGAATTCCTTTTTATCAATTCTCTATTTTTACTGAACTTCAAGGAGTCAGTCAGTTTTAAGAACTACTTAGTTAGTTTTAAGTGGTTTTTTCAAACATATAAAATTCTCATCTTTTAAATGGTTTTATGATTTTGAAAATATATTTTGCGAAAATTTTGCAATTAACAGTATGAGAAGGATTTAATAGCTTCTTTTTAATTAATACATTTTTATTCACGACAATATATTACTAGAATTCGCCTCATGCTGCGCACAACGGGTGAAGGTGAGCGAAGCTATGTTGCGCAAAATTTTGCGAAATTTTTGCGAAAATTTTACAAATATTTCTGTTATGTCCGCACGCGCTGAGTTAGGCATTTCTCAAATTTTATTTATTAAAAAAATAAATTTGAGACTTATACCATTTTAAATTCCCACAATTAGGTTACAATATAAATTTCATAAATGAGAAATATGTATCATTTATTCGATAATCTTTATCACAATGTGATAAGAATAATATATTATAGTAATTATCAACATATTTATTTTGCCGGTGTGATAAGCGTTTGCTCAACATAATTTTATAAATATATAAAAATTTCAATGCTTTACATGTTTCACGTAGGTATACCAAACTGCCATTCAGGATATTTTGATTTTTTTAACTTCACGCTGTTTCCGAACATAATAGAGTAAGCAGAGGGAACCTATAAATTTAGTGTTAAAAGCCTCTGTTTCCATTAAGACACTTTCCTAGTTTTCGCTGATTTTTTGAGAAATTGCGTTTTGAATAGCAGAATTCAACGCCGCGCTTTGTCTCGTTACCAGGGCGAGGAAATATAAATATTAAATATTTCATTTCCTCAAGTGGAAATCGAAACCACAGTCTTTCGCGTATTTTTCGGTACTTTTTTAGTTTCCGTTGATATAATAAAACATCACTTTAAAAAATACTATAATAAATATTTGAATTTATACGACATTCTCCTAAATTTCTGTCAAAACCACCCCTTGTGATTGCGCCGCGTGGACAGCGTACGTACAATAAATCATCATAAATCCTCCAGATTAGAACCCCGTCCTCCCGACTGTGGGGTTCAGATTAAAGTGTTTTTAATTGAGTTAAGAGCTTCCTACACTTAAACTGTGTATATTGCTAGTCAATTCATTTGATTGTTTTACTTATAATGGCTTTATGTAGAGCTAAAGCTATGAAAATAGACGTATAAGGCACAAGGCACTCAAGGCATCAATTAAAATTTTATATATATATATATATATATATATATACTGTATTTATCAAGATAAAAAGTAGTACCGTTAAAATATAATGAGACACTCGGCTGCTATCCGGAATTATATATGTATATCTACAATGTATGTAACATACAATTATAAGCTCTTTGTTTTGATTTTCTCACGCTCTAACCGTGTGTCATTGTATGATTGGACAGAATCACTTTAATAATCTTATGTATGAACGTAAATATAAAATGTTTAAAAAAATTGTTTATTTTAAGGCGCTAAAATATCGAGAATTCAGTACAACAGGGAGAATAAAAATCAATGTTTAAAAAGATTTATAAGGCAATATTTAGTAAAAGAGCCTTGAGGGAACATCAGTTGACAAAGGCTTCTTAAAGAAGAACGCAGTATCGATGATACTGGAGGAAGTTTAGGTAAAGTATTTGAAAACATGTATGAAAATAAGGCATGTATGAAAAGATTGATGATAGATGAAGATAGACAAGGTGAAAGGAGTGCAGAGCGAAGCTAGAGAAGTAGCTTTCAGTGCTTTTTTCTCCCTGACTAAAGAATAGAGATAAAGATAAAATAATATATACTCGTATAATATATTAAAGAGCTATTTTTTAATAATTTGTACATTATTTTCTATATTTTTTGTGTAAATGTATATACCTGAATGTATACTAAGCAACGTTATTTTTAGATAATTATTTTTGAAATTTTAACGTGACGGCAACGTAAAGGTTACGTTGTTAGTATATTTTGAATGTGGACCAGTGCGAAGAAAATGTAAGTAAATTAATATTTCGGAGAGAATATCCGACAGCTATCATCCTTAGAGTAAGTTACGTCACAATGACTTTTTCACATTGAAACGATTAACAACCGCGATATAAACGCGATCAAGCAATTAAAATGTTTAACTTTAAAATAATATTATAGATTAATTCACATAATATATTTTCCACGTGTCTAAGAATTTTACACATTAGAACCATTTAAAGTATCGAAGCATATGATTAGAAAAAAAATATAAACAAATAATGAATCACAGTACGGTTTTCTAACCCCGGTATTAAATATACCGGAAGTAGTTTCACATACATACATATATAAATACATATTAGCTCGTACGTGAAACGTGTATATATGTGTGTATATATATGGTAAAAGTATGTACAGTAGCAGTTTCCCTTTAGTGAATCACTCCTTAGTATTAATCATTACGTTGATATTTCGACCACGAATGTTTTCAATTGCTGCCTTGACATAGAGTGTCTGGATATATTTTCGTCAATATATTTTTTTTAATTATTTTGATTATTATTGTAGTGTTTTACTTTGCTTCAAATCACTTCATTTTAGGGTTCTGTAAGTAAAAAAGTAAAAACGGAATCCTTATAGGATTACTTTTCTGAAATTATAATAAAATGAAATATTAAGGTTTGTAGGCACTTTCCAGATATTGTATACTGAATAAAGTAAGGTAATATTATTCTAAGATTTAAAGAAAAATAATTATTGTACCAATTTTATAGTGCAGCTTTTTTTAATGTTTTATCTTGTTAATACTAATATTAGTTTTACTTAATCTCACAAAATTTCTGGAATCAATCGGAATTCATATTAAAATAATTGACTTAACAAGTTGTACTTGTTTGTACCTACACAAACGCCTTCTCTAAAAATATTCTGTAAATTATAAAGTTCTACGTAAGTGTGACGTAACAGAAACTTTAAGTTAATCCAATCACATACATATTTGTATTAGTCATAAAAATAGTTCGTCATGGTCTTTATATAGGATAATATACCATAAAATTTCTATGGCACTTCTATTTTTTTGCATCGTTCGTGACTCACTCCGTGTTATTTGAACAATAAAAGTAAGAGGCTCGATAGCGTTATATTCGACGACAGGTGTTCACTTGATAGATATTAATATTTATAACATTAAAGCCTTTGTTATTAAATTGTCTGTAAAGTTTCCGTTATGAAGCAAGATCTAGTGGTAAGAGAGAGAAAGAGAAAAACAAAGAGGGAAGCAGAGAGACCTCGGTGGATCTACGAAAACACAATATCAGTCACATAAACAGCATGAACCCCGGAGGGCACGTATGTACGTGTTGATGACAGTCGACCAAGCGAGAGAGGTATGCAAAGACCAGAGCGTTTGGTGCAGAAAAAAACCGCTTTTCGCTCTTTTTACATATGAAATGGAAACGTAAATTTTAAATAAATATTTCAATATCTCCAGTGGGGCTCGAGGCCATAATCAGTCGGTTTATAGTCACTATTTGTGCCCCTGCGCTATGACTGGCCCAAACGTGTGTAATTTTTTCCTTTAATGATATGACTAAAAGCCAAAGATGTAAAATTATAATTTTATTGTAAAATTATAGTTTAATTGTGTTATATAAATTAATATTCTAGTGTTATGAAAGTAATGGGAACAGCAATAGCGCTTATCTTTTAATTTAAATCTTAAAGATAAAAAGTAAGAGTCTAAGTCGTTGGCACCATTAAACTATTCAAATATTTTCAGTTCAAGGCGATCATCTTTGCAAATATACAATTTGTATAAGATTTTTAATTGATTTAGACGACCTGCCACTGTCTTAGCTCTCTTAATTTTATTTTTTTAGCTTTATGCTTATAGCGGTGTAGGCGGTGGGAACCTGGGAACCACGTACGTAGTTAAGTTCAACATTACTAAGCTTAACTGAGCTTAAAATTTATTTATTTTTCTCATATTTCACTCAGTCTGGCTGCTCGTATAATAGAGTCTATAAATATGTATGTATGCGGGGACCGTAGAGCTTAACGCTTTGTTCTCTCTGGCTACCTCGTGGCGATAAGGTACCCAGTAAAAAAAATTATAATAAAATTAAATAACAATATAGCAAGATAAGAAAAGAATACATTTAATTCTTCATTCTCGTTATTCTATTATCCTTCTTCTCAAAAAATTCAATGTCTTTACATTATATTAGTAATTAAATGATTTCTCAATATGATTTTCCTTAGAATTTACATAAAAAAAATATACATTATTATTTTATAGGTTGATTTATATAGAGTAATGACGCACTTGTACCTTTGATATAATATCTGTACCGCTATAGTCAACTTACATAAGTATGACAAAACTGTTGCAAGAGGCGCTAATATTACATATATATATACGCTATAAATTCTTAATATCGTCTTAGCATGCTAGGTAGAAGGAATTTATTGTTAAAACCCTCCACTTCTCACATTATGTTAAATTCTCAAGACATTGCATGATGAGTAGCAGAGCTCAATGCCACGCTTCATCTTTAAGAGCGGAGAAATAAAAATAATTAAAAATGCAAGCGGAAATCAAACTTCTAACCTCGTTATTATATCATCACGTCGTTCTGTTGTTATAAGAATAAATAAAAGAATAAAAAGACGATGGTTGCAGGTTCAAGTATATTCTACAAACCATTTCTCAAATTATAATAGAAAACATAGAATGTATAATAGTTTATTAGTTTTTTTTGTCTATATTCAAGAAAATGAATAATTTTAATTTTCTTGGTCTTGTAAGCGCGGCGTTGACGTTTCGTCACTCGATATGCAATATTTTGAATGGCGGTATGAGGGGAACAGTGTTCCTATCCTGTTAACAGAAGGTTCCCTCTGTCTAACCAACCCATGAACACTGTCTTAGAAGTCAATCTTCTAACATTACTACTAGCAGTACTTATAAAGAAAAACAAGATGTTTACTCTAAGCATATATTCTTCAAGATTCACAGAAGTGTCGTGACTCAAACTTCCCACGTTACTATAATGAGTCATTGTGATGTCAAAGTTACTTTAGAGATTGTTTCAATTGACTTCTCTGTTGTACCTACTTGTACCTATAAGAATGTCGATGTAGCTCTATGTGTATGGCTTAAGTAGAAACACAGGTGCAATTCCGGCTGTTTAAATTTTACAATGTTATTTTTTATGTGTCAACAAAAAAAACACCTTTAATTTTTTTGATGATGGATGGAAAATTTGAGATATTTCAGTAACTATTCCATCTATATATCTATTACAGATTTAACTTTCTCTATCTAACTTTTTCGATATACATATACCCTTACAACATTTAGTATACGTGTTTGGAAAATTAAATATGACATTATTTTTAAATATTGTTCAAATTCAGCAATAACAGATCATGTCTTTTTGTTTCAAAGTCGGTTAAAAATGTTTTCATTTCGTCGGTCTAGGGAGGTGAAGCCACATTTTCACATTTCATCCATTTTAAGCCAATCCATAATGGACTTGACATTGCATTCTGAGAATTTTGAGAATATACCTACCCCGCTATACCTGCCACGAGAAAAGTTTAAAAAATAATATTCTCTAAGTAAGATTAGAACTAACAATATAATTTGAATTTAATATGAATTGAGTAGCCCCTTTAAACTTTTTTTTATAGTCAGAGCGAATCTGGAGCGAATCTAATGTTAAGACAATCCGTTGAGCGGAACTCAAATCCGTATTTTGTCTAGTTGCCAAATTATTAAATATTTCATTCCCTGGAGTGAAAATCGATCCTAAGCCATTGCGTTTACAGTCGCGCGCTTGTGCCATGTGCTACGACTGCCATGATTTTTTAAAAAGGTAAATGAAAACTTGACAGGTATATGAGTGTCGATGACACCTGCTGACCGCTTGAAAAGGAAAAATACTTAATTTCCGCCGTTTGTTAAGTTTTTACGTGCGTCGACTCCTATTGTTATCTTCCAGCTATTTTATATTGTTTTATAATAAGTACCTACTGTTAGTATTATTTGTTGGTGCAAAGCGAAGAAACGGTTTAATGTAATTTATATAATGTGAGATAGAATCCTGCATCAAGCAAAAAATTATCTACATTTTTCAAGGTTGGACAAGGTGTAGGGGCACAAGCGTGTCATTGTAAACGCGATAGGTTATACGTTCCATTCACTCGCGGAAAGTAGGGGACGGGAGTGTCTTAGAGGCACCAGCTACGTCTCAGATTACCAGGTCTCGTCCGCGCCTACCCTGATATGAGTGCGATACAGTGTGAAATTAAAAAAAAAACAAATATTTATTAGCATGCTCTAAAATGTCGGCTAAATGTTAATGGTTTGTATACATTTTTATTTTCAAGACATTTCTTCCATTTTGTAGGCTTTTAGAGAACTTTATAATTAATATTTAATAACGTCACACTTACGAGTACTTCTTTTGCCAGATCGGGGATATTACTTGGCTGAGTGGGAATGGAACCTACAACCATCGCATGTATATGCCAATAAGTAAGTCATAATGGTCTCATCTAAAAGCACTTAGATAAAATACGTTTTATATGATATATTAATGTAGAACAAACTAAAAATGTATAATTCATATAAAAGTTATATGAAATTTTGTATAATAAAAGTTGGAATTACGACGACACCGTTCACCATTCGCCCGAAGTTGTGATTTAGTTATATTAGTTAGGTAATAGACTTACTTTGTCTTGCGACAGGAAAAAAGTTAATTTCTTTCCGTGGGTGGTGGGTAATGGCTTTCAGTGGGTTCTTCTTGATATAGTTTAGTAGTTTTAAGCAAATGTACGGACTTATTACATTTTTATACATTTTGTGGAGTGAGCTTAATTTTTGTTTGAACGATGTAATCTTAAGCGATTTATGTATAAGAGTAAGAGTTTATATAGATGATGAGGAAGGGCCTCCGTGGCGCAATGGTTAGCGCGTTCGGCTGTTAACCGAAAGGTTGGTGGTTCGAGCCCACCCGGGGGCGAAACATTTTTGGTGAAACTTTATTTATGATATAATAATATAGTAAATAGTTCTAAAATCAGTTTGTTAAATATCATTTGTTTTATTTACTTATAAATTTGGATTATCTGATTATTTTCGTATCTCTTCGTTAAGTTGTACCTGTCTAAACGCCTAACATCTGTCTCAATTTTTGATGACCTCGCGTAGCTTTCATAAAATATACAAAACAAAATTCCATAGGTTGTTTTTTTTTTTTTAATTATTTAATATATCATGTCGTCGAGTGGTATGGCTTATAGCCAGCATAGTGCATTAAAATTATTAATAGAGGAACGATGCAGGTGCGTGTTGCGACGGCATAATATATATATACATATATTATATAAATACGGGTAAAATTTATAAATTATATCATTGTAAGTATTACAAGTAAAAAGTATTATAAAATTTTAAATTTCATTTATTTAAAAATCGGTTAAATTCAATACACATACTGTTCGATTGGTAAAAAAGATAAAGCTCGCGTGTTTCCCCGCAGGGCCAACCCTTCCCTACGCATTAATTATATAAATGTACAGTAACTAACGAACGCACGGTACTTTAATATATTGTAATAATAAACTACCTATGTCTCGTTTAAATTCTAAAAATATTTTGTTTGTTGATAATTTTTGTAATGTTTGTATAAAAACAAGTATAAATATTTTGAGAAAGTATGCCAAGTACGCTTTTAAATGCTTTTTTTAGCTTGATGCTGCATCTGGCAAATTAATTTTGAGAATAGAAGAAAATGCATTTTGAGACACTATATTCTCCACGCACGCGGCACCGTCGCTGGAGTAAGCAATGTCCGGCGTCGTTTTGCCACCGAACATGCAATGTTGTGGAATTCCATTAAAAATAATTGAAATATAGACCTCTATAGTCGGAGCAGCACAATATGCGACTGTAACGCGATAGTTGTGGGATCGATCCCTACGCTAGGAAGTGAAATATAACTAATAAAAATATTGGAAACAAAGTAAAATTATAATAAATTTATATTTATAATCTAACATGCATTACAATCTGTCTTCCTACATTCAACATGGCTTGCATAAATGAGCAAATATAAAACACATTTTTTTTCAAAAACGTATGATTCATAGAACCAAAAGGGAATAAGGAACCGTTCACTACTAAGGAGTAATGCATTCTTGTCGTGTGAGACAATTGTCTTCTATATGGTCTAACAATGCTATTCAATTGATATAAAGGAATATTATGGATTTATATATATATGTATATAGCTTCTGATTAAGAAAGGAAGCTAGAAATGCAAGCAGCCTGTGCATTGTCTAGAGATTCTTAACCTATTTCCTCTGCAAAAGTAGAGTTATCATAAAATTCCCCCGAATGGGAATCGAACTCCCAATCGTGCCGTTTACACTCAAATGCTGTCAAACAACTCCACGACAGCTTTAAATTCATATTGGTATTTTATATGTATATCCTTTAGAGGTAATTTAAAGAAAAAAATTAAGGGTTAGTGAAAATTCTCTAAAGTTTCAGATAATTGTACTTTTTTAATCTTTGTAATACGTTAAATATTAAAAACACTAGGTATTCTGTTCATTAATGTAAAAAAAAAAATTATAATAAAAACATCCTAAAATAACATAACATAACATTAAAATTTTAAGCCTCAACAGTTGGTTTCTCAAATTACTTAATTTAAGCTCCGTTACAAACATCATTTTTAAATTACAAGAAAATAAAAAACAAATATTCTACATCCGGAAACAAAATCTATAGAAAATACCTATAGGTACAAACACGTCGAGGGGTTAATGAAAATGGACGTGCGAGCAATAGATGTAATGTAGACAGCCTTGAAGTTTATTGAACGACGATCATCCACTTGCTAACAAGGTTCCGATGTCCTTTATGTTAACAACTATTTGCTGCTATTTATAACAATTCAATTCAATCGTAATTCAAGTTGGATTTCTGTTCTGAGATACCTCAGTAGTGCGACAAAGCGCGGCGTTGAGGTTCATCAGTCAACGTGCAATGTCTCGAATTGAGACTGAAGAGGGGGAACCAAATATTTCTTTAACTAGGCTCTGTCTGCTTATAATGTTTGACATAAAGCGTAGTTTAAAACACCAAAAATATATTTAGAGAAAGAAGGCATGTCTCAAACGAGCAGTGTAGAAATGCAAACATGATGGTCGCGGATACAATCATGAATTATGAGGATTATTATATTTAATTTATTAATTTATTATTTAATATAATTGTGCTAAGATTATTACTGGTCTTAAGAGTGATACATCAATCAGTTCATATATGATAATTATTTTCTGGAATCGATTCACTAAAATATAGAAGTACGTTTCGCGCCGTATCCTGCGTACAACAGCAACTACGATATTCACCTACCAATTTTCCAGATAATATGAATTGAGTGGCGGAATTCAACGCCGCGTTCTTTACCAGAGCGAAGAAATGAAAATAAATGAATTTCTATGAGTCAAGACCGAATTCACAAGCGTCACCTTTCCTGTTACACGTTCTACCGCTGCGCCGCGACAGATCATTCAACTAGATACATATTACATGAATCATATATAAAGATCTGTCTTAAATTGTACGGAAATACATGACTATATTAATTAAAGATACCAAAAGCGTTCTTAGTATAAGACACTTTATACCTTGAATTTTGGTGATTCATAATAGTTAGCACGTTGAAATTTTACAATGCAAACGATTTTAGACTTAATTCAAATGTAACAAGGTGTATTTTTAAATGATCATATTAATAACACGTGTTATGAATGAGTTTTGTAGTGGAATATTTAGTAGTAATTTGTAGTAAACAAAATATTATGTCATAGTAAGGAAATTTAAAGGTAAGTAGATTATATAGCCTCTTGTAAGAGGCTATATAATTTGTAGTATACGTTATTTATTATGGATGTTATATAATATTTCAACAAAAATCGTCTTTGCGTGGTGAGCCTCACCACTAATTTCACGCTAAAAACTCGTGTGTAGAGTAAGTTCTACTACATGAGGGATCAAAATATATATTATAATATAACTTAAGAAACCGACATTTCATATAGCCCACTTCTTCTGTCTTCTTCTTTCACAAGATATTATACCTCTTATACAGTTCTTAATTAAAATAATACAAGAAATGTGGAATAAGTTATACAACGATGACAAACTAATCTAAATAGTTTTCAAATGATTTTTTAATCTATGCCTATTGAATATGAGATCATCTGAAGAATACATTAAACATTTTTTTTAACACTTTGTCATATAATTAACACTTGTGATGACGCGTTACGACCAACTACAAATTTCGAATGACAGTGATTTTAAAGAAGTTACCATTTTAACTAACTGACAAGAAAGTGATTCTATAAGAGTTCCGTTTTTCCTTTTAAGGTACGAAACCCTAAAAAAAGTATAATAAAATATAAAGCAAATGAAAATATTACCAAGCCCGTCGTGGCTTGTGCGAATATAATTGCGACAGGTTGTGGGTTTGATTCCCACTCGACCAATTGAAGTATTTTACGAAGAAAAGCAAAGCATTGAGTTTCGCTGAAATTAAACTGAAATATAATATATATAATTTATTATGTTAGTAAATTCTAATTTTCCTGAAGAAATTAATAATGTGTTTACCTCTAGAATACCTGACTTGACATGTAACACGTTTATTGTTTATTGACATATTCATTTTCCTCTTCTACAATCACTGAAGTAGGTAGGTATATCCATTGACGTTACACATAAGGGGATAAACCCTAAATTTTCCCGTTAAAAATTTGGCACAAAATTATATTTTACAATTTTGAATTTGTATTTTTATTGGATTTTTAACAATAGGCTAATTATTATGTTTGAAAACATTATAAGTCATGACTGTGCGGCGTCATTGTGGATTGGATTTTCACCGCCGGCTTTATATATTTTACGAACTCATTTTTGTTTCCCCTATAAATAATATCTATTCAGTCTTAACCTTAGGGTCAGATAGACTGCAAAACGAGCAAAATCGTCAAATATCCCCACCCAACTTGTAATATCTTTAAAAACAACGAAATGTGATTTAATTCCACGTTACATTTCTTTAAAACAATTAACAATAATTACGCCTCTTAATACGCTTCTTCCGACAATTGGGCGGTGTTAAAATAAAAATTACTTAACTTAATTAATTAACTAATTAATTCATTTGTTAATTAATTAATTAATAGTGGATTTGAGTCCCATTTGAAGAAATGAAATATTTAATATTTCATTTCATCGCTGTGGAAACGATTTAAAGCGTGGCGTAGAGTTTCGCCACTGAATGTGCAAATATTGTTTTCCAGAATCCTTCCAAAACGTTGGGAATGGAATTGTCTCAAGTATATTAACACTAGTTCACTCTGTCTATTTTAGCAAAGAAAGAGTGGAGTTAAAAAATATTTTTTTTATATAATATACAGTTTAAATGAAGAGAAAAAACTCATGAAAAGTTCATTTTATTTCTAGATTCATTTCTTGTTATAGGGGCTTAATATCGATATCGTTTTCACATTACGTATAGTGTAGAGACCCTAATCTTTTCAAAATTTTGAAACTAAACGTCGAGTTGACAATTAAGGGTATGCCGCTGCGCCACGAATCCTATAAATAATTATTTTGAACTATACATAATTTATGTTTAAAATTGCATAAGCTATGACGATCAAACAGAGGCGTATATCCAGTAATGAATTGCAGTATTTGTTTACAAAGGAGTCATAATTCTGGATAATGTTACTAAAAGTTTAAATTATTACAACTTTTACTATGCAATACTTTTCACTTGCAGTTTTGACCTTTGACCAAAGATAATGTAGAGTATTTTAAAATTGATAAAAAAATATTATTTTCTTTTTTGTAAAAATATTTTGAATTTTAAATAAAATTTGTCCAGCCTTATGAAATCCGGGTAGGTAGAATACAAGATCTATATGATTAAGAAGAAAACAAGTAAAGATGCTAGTATATTAATAGTTAATGGTTTGTTTAAAAATATAAATAATTAACCTGTAAGAAAATATTATTATTACTAAGTAAGTTTCATGTATAGCAGCCAACCAAAGCAGTATAAAGTAATTACAAAAAAATTAAATTAGAAAATAGTTAAAAATATTTAATGTTCAGAGTATGGCAAAAATTTATGATCTAATTAATGGTATGAATGGACTAGTGCGTACTATTTCCCTATACATTGCTTTGTCACCCATACTCTAGTACTAACCAAGGTTATTATCCAGATGCTAGTAATATGTCGTCACAGCAAGGACAATAACAAGATGATATGAACCGAATCGCGTCAGTGATCCTCATGAATCAGCTAGGAAGTTAACTTTTATAAACACGGCGCGCCCTGCGCACGCCATTCAATTCACAAACGCTAGAGACGCCGCACGCGCAAAACGCAAAATGGCCGGCGGAGTTTATCGTGTCGCTTTACACATTTTAAATGCAATCCAATTTATATTTGGACTTGCTATAGCATCAGCCTCGATATGGTTCTTCACCCAAGTGTACCAGTTCACCAGCCTGAGGAACAGCAACCACTACCTCCTGGACTACACGGTGTACTGGCCCCAAGCTGTTCCCTGGATGTTCTTCATCGTCGCGTTATTTGTTATCGGTGTAGCTTCCTGTGGTTTCGCAAGTGCTAAGAGGAAGAGTCGATCGCTTCTGACCGCGTACGTAATTGTGCTATCCGTAGTGATCGTGTGCTTGATAGCGGCGGGCATAGTGGCTCTAGTTTTTGCCAATAGCAAATCGACTGATGATTTCGTCAAAGACACGGTATGGGACGTGTATTTCCAAGCGAAAGCAGACACGGAAGTTGCGGAATCTTTTGGAGTTATCGAGCGGAAGTTGCACTGCTGTGGCGCGGACAGTCCTCGTGATTATAAAAATTGGAAATCGGAATTTCCGGTGTCCTGCTGCGACGTGTACTACCACGGATGGTTGGAGCCCTACGCGATCGACTGTGAGTTCACAAACAAACTAGCTAATGAGAGACACGGCTGTTCCACAGTTGCTGCGCAATATGCACGTATTGCAATCATTGTTTTATCAACCGCGGCGATATTCACGGCGATAATTGGCTTGATTGCCATCGCATACGCCGTCATGCTGTCCAAAGCGTTGGAGAAGAGAAGTCGCCCACCACCTCAAATCGAATCTGAGAGCAAGAAGGTACTATTGTAATGATGACGTAAGTGTTTATGTATTTGAGTAAGGTCACCTTAAGAGGTGGGGTTTATTGCGTGATCGCTCAATGACAGAGTCGATTAAATTTTAGATTTAAATTAAATTATTTATAAACTATATGATTTTTTTAAATAGTAGTTGTAGAATGAGTGTGTCCATGCGCGGAATAATTATATAACGCAAAACCTGTCGTAGCCTCCACTATGTTGTTGAACCCATGACCCACTTACCATAGAAAAGGCCAATATTTTTTTTTGATGCGAACACTGCGCTCAGATTTTTGTTTGAAACATTATTTTTGTAAACAAAAAACCAACATTCTATATTTATAATAATGATTTTATCAGAAACACGAATCTCCTTTAAGCAAAAGTAGATTAAAGATGTGGAGTTGTTTCATTCTCCGTAGAGAAAGAAATTTAACTTCAACTTAGCGATACTAGATAAATCTCATATTTATTGTAGAAATTTACACGCAAGTGTGAAAATCTCTTACGTGTGAGAGACGTTCTAGAACTTGATTGAGACTTTGTTCGGAAAACTTTGGAATATTATATTTGCATTGACGCAAACGATTTTGAAGCCAAAAACTGACCATAAACGGTTCACCATGTATAATCATGTCTTTACATATACTTTATAATGAATAAAGTATATGTGAAGACATGTACCACGCGTGCACAGTATTACATACATTACAAGCGTATTTACTTTATATATAGCTAGGCTAGAGCACCTGGTGGAAAATGAATAATCCGTCCAAAAATATTATATTAAGTTAGTATTAAGGTAAATAACACAACCAGAGCTTATATGTTTAATTTTAAGCCACGTGGGTTGAAGTCACAAAAAAAAAGCATTTATTTTATAAGAAAGGCATGTCCTCAATGTGGTTAGACGAAGAGCTGCAATATTTTATTTCCTCAAGTGGGAATCGAAACGCGAACCTGTCGCGATCACAGTCAAACGCTTGTACCTCTGCGCCACGAATGGCCTCAAAGAAAATATGGAAATCCAAAAATTATTAAATTGAAAAAGTACAAATCATTTTATTAACGAGATACGATGTCTCATCAAGAATTCCAGCAACCTATTAATATACAGTAACTTAAACCACACAAAGGTGATAACAAATTAATAAACTGAACGAATGAAATAAATAATTGCAAGTGACTCACGTCTCAGTCCTCCATTGGGTGACTAATACCTTCGCTCATGATCAAACTAACCATATATTACTTACTAACTTATTAACCTATAATTTATACATATTAAAATTTCGTAGCAATTATTATATTAGAATGTGGCAAGATTTAGAAGTTTTCTTGGTAACGTTGAAAGTTTTGTAATTGGATTTCTTAATAAGTAATATATATAATAGCATAATTAAAATAGTCGTTAAGGTAGCTAGTCTTTTTAAGTATTAAATGAAAAAAAGTATTTTAAAAAAGCAACTTCACGCTTTTTTCGCATAGCAAAATAGACAGAGAGAGTCGAGACATTACATTCTCCACTTTCCGTCTCGAGATAGCGTGGTTCGAGATAGCGTGGTGAACTTAATGCACTTTATAATATAATATATTGTGTACTATTATTTCTCCAGCCAATGATATAATAAAGTTCAAAATTTCCAGCAAAAGTATAAAAGTTTCTTCATATCGAACAAAGACTCAATCAAAGGCCACCATTAGAAATGGCAACAGGATGTACCACTGCCACTACGTGACTCACATTACAAGGGGGTTGAATGATACACATCTAAAATTACCCCATGCACGTAATAATAATTATAAAAGGGTTTTTTTTTTATAATAATTCTATTGCGTGAATGTTTTTAATAATTTTTTTTTGTTTTGAATATATTGACTCTATTACATAGACTTATAAATATCATGTGTAGAAGACATATAATTAAAAAACTACTGTACTCATCCCGTGTTGATAGTGTAAGGAGTAACGATTGTTTTGTTCTTTAAAACTATTTATATAATATTTAAAGAATATTTTAAAGTAAATCTATCAAAAAAAAATTCACGCAAGAATTGAAATTTATAAAGTTATTTATGTACTGGAAACCTAGTGGTTTCTATGATGTATTTGATAAGTTATCGACACGAAAGTAGAGCGTAGCTTATTATATTTCGTCCCTTTCTAACCCAAAGTTAGTTTATATGACTGAGAGAGAATGGTGTATTTTGTTATTCTAAGTTATTTTTAATGCATTATTAAGTTACACTTATTTGCGACGTTACACAGTTTAGGTTTACGAGGCGGGTTCGTTTGATAGTTATTAGAAATAAATTATATATTATATAAAAATTATTTATTAGCATAAATGTATGTTATAATATTTTGTATGTATATATGTCTATGTTTTCAATAAAAAAATAAACAGTATATTTGTCACATGGTGGAATGTTACAAGAGTGACATAACTTTGGTCACTTTGTGAGAATAATGCATATATATGTGTACATTAATAGTTAAAATTATCTTAATTTCTTATTTCTCTATTAATATATAATATAATATGAGATTAAATATGTTTTTAAGTAGAGAACATAATAGACTATATAATAAATAAATATAATATATAATATTATATACTGTTATATTCTCACAAAATAGCTAATATAGTCTTGATTAAGGATTATATTGTAAATATTTATTTATAAGTGCACTGTGTGTTTGTTTGTTGTATAATAACAGACTGTACTTTTTTGCAACCAATATGTCTTATGTGTACATATTATTTACATTTTTGAGGCCTATTATAAGCTTTAAATTAAATATTTTTCTATAAAAAAAAATGGTTTTATTTTTTAGTCCGACGTAGTTAATTGTATTGTAATTAATTTAATTGATTCAAAGAGTTCAGAGCAAGATTACAACATTTATAATTATATTTAAACGACTAAATATCAGCAGGAATCAGTTAAATAATGATAGTGATTATTGTGGTTTAATAGAAATACGGTTTTTCAATTGGCCTTGTATATCCATCTATACGTGATTTGATCACGTATTTTTACAATTGTTTGCATATCTACATTTTAATATACATATTTCTGCATATATTTCGTTTTATTGCACTGTAACTAAATTAATCTCATGAAAATGCTACGATGAGATCATAGGTTACAGTGCTTATCTTTTGCAGACTTCAAATTCTGGAAAATAAAGATAATTTATAAGGAAGGACTATCTGATGAACATTAGTATATATTAACAATATCAACATATACTATAAAAGTTTAAGTATTAGTAGTATACAATTTGTTTGAAAGGAAGAACCTTTCAAACAAAAACCACACAAGTTACAGGTAAGTTTAAAATAACCTTACTCAGTCGATAACTTTTATATGAAAAATAAAAAAAATCATTTTGGTTAGATAAAATTTTGCTTAAAGTTATATCGTGCTTGCAAAAAAAGGCACAATGTGTGATGTTTAAGCAAAATAAGTTATACAATACTTACTTACATTGCAATTTAGTAAATGACAACCATTTACATAATCGTAGCAAAAATAATTAATAGCAATTTTCAATCTAATTGGACGGAATTGAACGAAAGTAAAAATGGAGGCGGAAAGCAAAACTACTTTGCGTAACTTGATGTCATCAGCGAAGTGGAGAACAAACTGTGTCATCGATAACCGGTAACATGTTAGTTAAATCACGTATAGTAGTTTTATATTATACGCTGACTTTTATATGCTGCGAAACGGATACGATGCGATAACGGTTGAACGTTAAGATATGTGTGTTTTTATTGATATTTAACTATCGCTGATCTGTATCAGCATGTGAAGGTGAAATTAGTTAAAAAAAAATTATATACTCATCACGTTTTTTGTGCAATTAGTGAAATAGAATTAATAATTTTTGTTATAATACATTTATTTTGTTTTTCAATATTCTAACGTTTAATATATTATATATTTATAAATATATTTTGGAAAAGAAGACTGAGATCAAAGAACTTAAATTATAATTTTAAACATGAAATATTATGTAAAAATATCTACCATATTCATAGTTACAATAACAATTTTTGTCGTAATTATTATCAACATAATTTTAATACAACTACATAAAATTAAGTATATTGCAATAAAGTTAAATAAACATCCACGTGCACATTGTTTATATAAGCCATTAGTCAGGCAGTATGAGCTATACACTGTAAAAGTAAGTCAATTTACATTATGACTATGTTCAAAAGACATTAGAATAGACAGGAAATCTCAATCAAATCTTAGTCACTCTCACTGAACAAATGTCGTTATCGTATCGTGAGATTTAAATGTTACCTAAAAGACCGCGACAAGCTGCGCACGAGTTTATAAAAGGCTTCGCGAAGTTGCAACGCTTCTCATTACACTGCCAACCTTCGAACACGTTGAACGCATAAAGATGGCGAAAGAGGATTTATTCAAGGGAGTGCTTTACGTAGTGAACGTTATCTACGCGGTGTTCGGCCTCGTCACCGCCGCCACTGGAATATGGTTCTTCGTGCAATTATCAGAGTTTGTTTCACTTAGAAACAGCAACCACTATTTGTTGGACTACAGAGTGTATTGGCCGCAAGTGGTGCCATGGCTCTTCATACTATTGGGACTATTCGTTATGATTGTCGCCTTCTGTGGATGGTGCGGCACGAACAAGGAGAGCAGAGGACTGTTGGGAATGTATGGGATTTTCATGATTTTGATTGTCTTGGGTCAAGCGATTGCGGCCACATTGATCTTTGTTTTCGTCGATGGTGAACATACTGATAAGTTCATCAAGGATACAGTTTATGATGGATACTACAACTCACAGTCTAACCCTGACGTCTTCAAGGCATTTGGAAGGATTGAAAGGAAATTGAGATGCTGTGGTGCTAATGACGCTCGTGATTACAGAAGCTGGAGAAATGATTTGCCTTTGACTTGTTGTTTGGACAGCTATTACCGAGCTACTTGTGAATTCACCGACAAGGAAGCCAACGAACGTTTGGGATGTGCGAAAGTGGCGGCTGTTTACACTAAGATTATAAGCTCATCTGTTGCTGGTGCATCGCTACTTATATCTATTGTGGAGATCACTGGAGTCATACTTGCTTGGAAACTCTTCAATTCATTACGAGAAGTAGAGCATTACATCACAGAGAGAAAAGAGGGAGAGACCGAGTGCTAATTGGAACTAAAGGTAACGTGAACTAGTGTTGCCTGATTTCACAATGTTTGTATAGTTCGTATGGTATTGTGAGTGGTCGATTCCACGGTTCAATAATTTAGGTGAGAATCTCTTTATATATTGTTATGCCCTAAACGTGAGCCATATAAATTATATTTTTTATATTTACTTCGTATTTTAAAGCAGCATTTTAATGGCTTTTGTTAGATGTTAATTATTTTATGTATTAAAAATGACGTCACACAATATGTAGGTAATAAGACGCCGCATAATTACTTTATAGGAAAAACTAATGTATATATTATTAGCATTCCTGGCGTCTTTGTATTGATGTCTAGCTATTTGTTTTTATCAAGAGTGGACTATATCACAATATTTGTTTGTACTTGGTGCTTTACTTTTAGCCAAATTTTACCACCGATATTGTATTGCACATAAATACGTATACGCGTTTAAGTTAGTGTATACTCGTAGGTTGGTATGTGAGCCGATATTTCTGCCGAATCGATCGCTTAAGGCGACTCTCGATACTTTTCATACTTTTAATACTTCAAGCTGTTGAATAAACTTCATCTCCTTAAGTAAGGAAAATGAATTTTTATTCCTCACAGGTAAGTCCAGTACTGCCTGAATATTGTTACCATTTATCGTGTCATTTTTACAGTAATCGGTCTCTATGTAGAGTTTATATAGTGTGTTATTCATATTTTTTTCATTTCATTTATATTTTTGATAATATTTCAGAGAATATATTTAAATTTTGCTATATTTTAACGTTAGATATTCTATTTATAAGATTTAATAAAAAAAGATGGCATTATAACGTTCACAATATTTATAGTTTACAGTAAATAAAGAAAATTAACGTAAAAAAACGCAAATTTAGTTCAATGTACACGTGCAATTAATATTAACGTCATACAGGCCTGCTGTTAAAATGATTAAAGATACACCCAGGTCAGAGTTCTTCAATTTGACGCCTCTTGAGTTTAATTTCCTTCTTAACTCTATGATTCATTACCTGAGTAAGTCAATTGTACGACCTCGATGTCCCACCACGAGAGTATAGTAATATTTGTAATACATGGATGCTTACGCAAGACTGTTGAATGGCAGCTAATGGTAAATACCGCCATGGACATCACGACTCTACATACTTATAGAGTTAACAATGACATCAATGTGTAGGTTTTTTACGACGCCGGTTCTAATATACGCTAAGCGCAACATTAATAGAAGAATATAAGATTTCATTATACCAAGTGCTTATTGAAGTTTTTGTTAATTGTTTGAAAAAAATCACAAAAAGTTCAATGCTCTGAAAATATTTCATATTTATTTCTTTTTAGAATTATAATATATTATATAATTATAATTTTATTATAGTAAAATAATATAATAGTAATTTTAAACTCGAGTAGTGGTAAATTATGTTGAGTCGTGTGTAGGTACATGAGTGTTGTAGTTGTTGTGAGAAAAATTCAACCTCGACTCGCTTAGCTATGTGTCTCTCTTGGTGTCATTTATGCAATCTTAACAAACGTTGAAGAATTTGTTGTTTTTCAACTTTGACATTTCTGTTGTGATGGACTAGTACTTTACTATAAAACCTGCTGACTACTTATTATTTTGGAATGTAAAAGTTATTGTGTTTTAAATTAATTTATTAACAATTTAATTAACATTTGAAATATTATTATATATTACATTTCTATTATAATGATCTAATATTATTTTTATAATTATACGTAATATCTTACAATAATTATCATGCTAATATATTTCTTGATATAAAAAATGTAATTATTTATCATAACTTTATTACATTGTGCATTAATGTATAATTAAAATTCATTAATTTATATTTAATTATGTGGGAACTCAAAACTTCCAAGTATTGTTAACATTAGTCATCATATATAAGAATAATATATATTTTATATTATTTAGATATGATAAATATATATTTATATTTTATATAACACTATTATTTGTATACGTATATATGTATTTATAAACGTATATATGTAACAGCGATATATTGGAATGCGCAAGCGCATGTCGATTTAAATGTAGAGTCGTGTTTGTTTTCGTCACACTTGCGTAACGACTTAGAGGTCTATCGATGGTATGGGTGTTTCTTTCATAATAATTACGAAACTCAAAAGAAAAAGCGGGCCGTGACACAAATATTTTCTTAATAAGTTATATAGGTGCCATCTTATAGCAATTTCGTTGTATTTTTTAATAATTTTATATATTATCTCAAGTATTTTTAACAGATAACATTCTAAATATATTGAAATTACTTATAAATTTGTGGCTCGATTTGATAGTACGAGTTACTTGGAGGATATCTGAGCAGTTGGTTGAAATCCATGTTTGTAACGATGATTTTAATATATTTAAAAGATACTTCTTTCAGCCGTCTAATTTATATAAGGGGAGCTTCCGTCCTTTTACATTTATAATTATATTTATATGCCAAAGACATGTACCTTAATGTACATAAAAATGGATTTTTCATGCAAAATAGTATGACTCTACTACACAAACAGTCTACAATAAATAATTTATTATAAGTTGAAATAGTCTTAAGTCGATTATATAATAAAATAAAACTCATAAGAAATACATTTTTATCGAATTTTATTGCTTATTTTATTTTTTCCCTATATTTTGTTTGAAAAAATGCTAATTAATTTCAATGGCTAAATTTGCAACTTTGGTCGCGTTGGTTGGAAACAAATATGCTATTATGTACCTTTTTGAAACAAAAAAATATTATGGCACTGTGTTTTAGTTTCTCACAGTATCCCTCATAAAGCAGAGTAGGCAGAGGATACTTAGTGTTAAAACACTCAGTGTTCATTAAGACACTTCTGCTCTCCACTTTCCACCCTATTCTAGAGGCATTGCGTATAGACTGGCAAACGCAAAAATGTCATACTTACTACTATATAAATTGGTGGAGATTTTTACATTAACACCTTAGAATCTCAAGGATTTGTTTCTTTTATCTTTAGCCAATATAAATATAAAATCTATTGAAAATTATATTATTTCACTATCACCATGAGAAATATTAAACAAGGATTGTGAGTTTCACATTAGAGAGATTGAGAGTTGAATAATCTTATAGGCTTTTCTCTTTAAAAACAAAGCCTAACAGATTCACACCCTCCCACTTTTTGGCCGAAGATAACGATAGAACTTATGCATTTAAAACAGAATGGCTTGGGCATAGGATACGTGAGCATAGGATATTTGGCTGAACCACCAAATATCCTATGCTCACGTATTTAATAAATAAAAAGAAAAAAAAAATACACAGTAGTCTCTATTCTATGACAAAAGAAAATGTAAAAAAGCTGTAACAAAAGGTGACTTAACAAACACACAATATAGCAGTAGTAAAAACAGTCACCGCGCGGTTTACGTCGAAGGTTACAGCGGTATCCTAAATGTTTGTCCTTAGATTTACGTCAACTGGACGCGTCTAAACTTTAATATATTGGAATATTTTAAAAATTGCTTTTTTAGCTTCACGCTTATGTATCCTAGCTAGCAAGACGTAGGGGAACAGTGTTAAGATACTTCGTTTTTTGCTTTCTATTTAGCGGAACTCAACACCGCACCTTATCTTAACAGTGCTGGAAAATATAAATAATTCATTGCCCCGAGTTGGGATCGAACCTACAACTACAGTATCAGATGCTGTCTCATCACGCCAGGTCCTTGACTACTAGTACGCAATGCTTCAGATTTCTGCAAAAAGTGGGGAAAAGAAGTGTCTTAATGAGAACGGAGTGTCTCTACTCTAGGTTCCCACTTACCTTCTATCTACCCTGCTATGTGTGGGATAACGTGACGATATAAAAAGTAATATTATAGTAAACACGAATAACGATTTAAGTCACATCCATTAATAGTAATGCCACGTTGTGACCCACATTTAAGAAGTTATGTAGTTTGTGCAAACGCAGATAAATAAACAAAATAATTGTCGCTTAGAGCGTTACGACACGCTGGTCAGTGCAGTGTATAACGTATTAGTATATAAATTAATATTATATTGCATTGTTTTTAATTCCCTTTGAGGATGCCGTGGCGCAGTGGTGCGTTGAGTAATAAACGCGATGGTTGTGGGTTCGATGCTCACTTGGGGAAAACAATTGTTTTTATTTTCCCGCACTAATAATGCGATAAATAGCGGCGTTAGGTTGCAGCACTCAGTACGCAATGTTTCATGAGTTGGATGGCTGGATAAAATGTGCGCTTCTGATGGCGTTAAGATAAACAATAATATACATTTTAAATATATTATAAGAATTTTAATTACCAAGTTACTACTTGAATGTATGAATCATCCACTTCATAATGAAAATATAAGTAACTACAAGACTCAAAGTGTGATTCATACATAAGTTACATGAAAACCTAGAAAGTAGTATATTTCTAACCAGTTTATTTTCACGTCGGGAAAGCTCACTACTACTACTGGAAGTTTAGTCATTGGGGACAAAAGTTTAAGAAATAACATATTTAAAAGAATATTATATATAATTTTAAAGAAGATTAGATATATTTTGAGGAAATAAAATTGAAAAATGTGATGTGATTGAAAACAAATTTCAATATTATAAGTGAAAAAAAAAGTTTGAATCTTAAATTATTACATATAATAAACTGTTTTGTCATATACTCGTAGATCAGTCGTGGCGCAAGAATATAGGGACTTATAAACAGAACCTACCGTAGTGGGAAAATGAAAATAATTTAAATATAATCATTCCCTTCGACTGGAGTTGAACTTACACCCATCACGATAGACACGCTGTTCCACGAGTCATTCATTATATTATAAAGCTTCTGTCAAATCTAACCATAACAACTTTCAAATATATTTCATATTATGTAAGTCATGTCAGTACATTTTTTTCCATAGGCCCCATGTACTCGTAGAGCTGACCTCCTTGACACACATACAAGCGTTTTCGTTTGAAGGTTGCTTCACTCAGCACTATGCGGTATAACCAAACTGAGCTGGAATGTCCAATTGGGTACATTTCCTCGAGCCCTGTATTGGATTTGCAGAAATTGTGAAATTATTAGGTGTATGTAGTATTTGATTAGAGTTTTGAATTTTTTTTTTTTTTTTTGAGTGTAGCTTTCATTTTTCACTTATAGCAGAGTAAAGAGGAGGGGACAAATGAAAATAAATTAAGCTGAATCATTCTTCGATCGAGAAATATTGCGTTTAAGCCACACACGTAAGTTTATTTTGCTTGCTTGAAAAACAATTAAAAAATGGTGGGAAAACTTTTTTTTTATCACATCTTCAGAATGTGTCTTTAATGGTAATAAGCCAGCCAGCCAGTAACATTCAGTACAGCCAAAGAGGTTTGATTACTAATAATACATTCAAAATACGAAAATAATTTTGCCCCACCCTGTTATTATAATGAAATTATAATATAATATTGCACGATAAGAAATTCTATCGAGTTTTCTTATTTATACTTATTGGAAATAGTTTCATATAGAGTAGACAGGCGACTACTTGATGTTTCATTATAGTAAGCAACAAGTTACTGGTGTAAGCTTTGTATGTGAATAAATATTTTAAACTTATTCTTATTTATCGAACTTATTCGATATTCAGTCGCAATGAAGAAGGTTTTAGATAAATCAGTGATCAGAAATCGCAGGAGTCTTAAACAGGTGACGTGGAAACGGCTCCACCACCAAAGGCATATCTCAAAACATTTGGCATTAATAAAAAGACCAAAAAGCTACTATTATAGTGGAATTTATTTTAATTATAATTCAAACTTTAGGTTGAGTCTTCAAAAATATTTTTTTGAAGACTCAACCTAAACAACCATTTGAGACTGACAGACACACAACGCACAGACGAAATTATGCAGCGTAGAACTGATATTTGTCATATATGTATATACTTTCATTGGGAAGTGTAGACGAGCTACTAAGAGAGGATTTCAAAATACTCATGAGGACGGGCAAGCGCGGTATTTTATATATTACACCCAAAAGTCCAACGTCATCCAACAAAGCTACGAGCAGTAACAAGTTTTTTTTTTTCACATTGCTTTTTGAGTGGCAGAATTCAACGCCACGATTTGTCTTGTGAAAGAGAGGATTTGGATGTATATTCATTCCGTCGAGAAGTAATCGAACCCACACCTATATCAACTAGTTACTTTATAAAATATATGGTAAGGTAGAAACATTGCAATACCTGCGTAGCATAACAATTCAAGGCACGTTCAACATAGAGGAAAACAATTGTGGCCGACTAAAGTCCCTACAATTCGTCATAATATGTATATTATAAATGATTCAATCTTGAAAGTATGCATACATGATATTTTACATAAAAATTAAAGAAAAAAAACAGGTGCACGCTTGTGCTCTACTCACCGTTCAATTGTCAAGATAGCACGTGTTAAGTGACGGAACTCAACACTGGGTGTTGTCTACCAGAGCGGGAAATTGAAAACATCGTGAAATTGCAACAACTTATTTACAGTTTTTTATTTAGCTAAGCTAAGGAAGCTATGAGGGGATGTGCTTCACATACTGGAGAAGAGCCAAGCCTCCCCTATTCATTTATATTTTTTTGCCTATTTCTATTACAGTTTAAATCTACGGCGAGTAAATTGCAGGTGCCTACAAATAATAACTACATTCTAGCCTCTAAGATATACCTAGTGTCCATTCATAACTTTGTTGTTAAACCAGTTATACGAATTATATAGGTATGTGAATGTACTTGCCGATTGTTATTTATGTATGAATAGACTTAAACTGTTCTTAAAGCACAGCAAAACATATTTAACTTAATAATTGGGGGTTCGATTCTCACTTGAGGGATTAAATTATTTTCATTTTCCCACTTTGGTAACAAGATAATAAATTTCTTTGGTGTTTTTGCTAAGACTAACTTTACATAACAATTTTACATATGTACAAAATATTTCAAAACATAAGAATACACGCCTCGTTTTACTTCAAGTGGGTCAAGTGTGGCGCTTGAAGCCTACATTGACATGTAATTACCGTTGCACGTCTCATTATTGCCTTGAGATTTTTGTACTTAAAGTACATTACGAGAACCTGGAGAGGAGACCTTGTGTTAAGACACTCCGTTACGATTAAGACGCTTCTGTTTACCAATTTCCGCCGAATTCTGGAGGTAATGCGTGTTGAGTGCCGGAATTTAAAGTTGCCTAGTTGGTAACTAGGCAAAGCGCGAATTTTCCATAAGGAGAAAGGAAAATATCTAATATTTCATTATTCCGAGTAAGAATTGGTACCTCAACGTGTCGCGTTTACAGCCGCAACTTTGTGTGTGGAACGGAGTGTTTAACTCCGTACACTCGGTTTGGAGTAGAAAAGGAACCTGTCCTTCTGCTTTCTCTGCTTTGTGCAGAATACAGCGTGATGATACAAAAAAAATTTTTTTTACAGAAACATATAAAGGATAATATTTAAAAAAAGAGGACAAGCGCGAGTCAGGCTCGCCCAACGATGGTTCCGTACAATTATTGCGGTATAAAAAATTAATAAAAATTGATCTGGAATATAATATACCATACCAAGCCTTTCATCTAATACCTCAATTGAATTAACGGCTTTAATAACAAATTTTACTCCTTTTTAAAGCTATTATTTTTATCTCTAGAAGGTAGCTGCCAAATTTCATAATTCTAGATCAACCGGAAGCACCCTATTAATTTTGATTCCCGTCATAGTGTCGACATATGCGTGTGTTGCGATATAAACGCCAATATCTTTTTATTTTAATGTAGAAATAAAATTCATCGTTTGTAGTTGTTGTTGTTGAGTTTGTTATACGTGTGCCTAGGCATACAACATTTTAAGGAAATAAAACTAAGGTACGTATATTTGTATGATTAAGAAGAAAAAAAACCCTGAGAAGTTCACGGAAAAAATATTATAAGAGCTTCCGTGCCGTGATATGCATATATTATTCCACACATTGGAAAAAAAGAAGTCGAGATTCGCCTCTTTTAAAATGTCCAAGGAGTTAAGTTATGCCATATGTCGCATGCTAGTCGCATTCACAAGAAGACAAAGCACTGCGTTGAGCTTTGCCAATCAAGTTGAAATATTTGGAAAATTGGGCGCCGCGGGGGGAACTGACACAAGGCGCCCTCTGTCTAGAATGTAGTATAATACGTGCACGTGATATTAAAAAAAAAGAACTATTATGCTTAGTAATTTTATGATAATACGTATAAATATTATCTCCTACATATATAATAGGTACAATTACGTTAGCGCCTTAGGTATGTAGAGTCAAGGATAAACCTGAGCTAAGTGAGCCACAACACCGAACGTGAAGCACCGTGAGACCCATTGTTGTTTATTTATCTTTTTATGTCGTAAATATTAGCTTAAAGTATACATGAAATTGGTGAACTGAATGGTTCCCAATTTTGGCGGGACGTTCCGTTTTTAAGTCCAAAAATTAAATGGCACGATTATATATATTTTACGTACGTTTCACTACTAGAAGAGATTTTTTTCCTTTAAATTTTTAATTATTACTAACGATTTCATAGAAATACAAATAACTTTATATCCAGAAGCTGTCTCAATGCGCGAAAATGGTCTCAAATTCTAGTTTATAATCCTAGATAAAAGTTGGCGTTGACTCAGCTAGTAGTGACTAGTTACTCTACATAAGTCGTATTAATTTGACGATATAAGAGTATATATTGCAAAAAATGCACGGAGGGACTTAATATGACAAATATTAAGTATATAGTATTAGTTGGTTATTAAACGTTGAGTTGAATGGCGGAATTCAACGCTGCACTTTGTCATATTACTAAATATATTTCTTAACGTTGTATTTGTTACTTTATACGTTTATGGGTTTCAAACCTTTTTAAAATAAGTAAAAATAATTCATTTCTCCGATTGGGAATGGAACCCAAGACTTACGTTTACATACAGAAGTTGCGCCGCTGCGCCACAACAAATAATATTTCGGAAGCTTTTTCAGGTCATCAGTCAAACGTCAATAGGTAGACCGTAGTTCTGTGCCCACCGTGTTGATACGTCCATCTATCAATTACCATTTAATCGACATTATTGTTTCTGTTCGTACCGAATCAATCTATAATTGAGATAATTGACGTCTCTAAGTGCCACTATCAAGTGCATATCGATTATTTGTTGTGGCGATAACGTATTTGCAGTTTTCCAAATGTCACAGGAGACTCCATCAATTATTTTTTGCATACACTTATAAATTTAATTTGTTTTCAATATAAATATTTATAATTACGTCATTTTTGCACAAACTAGCGATCTGTGTAATATTCAAATCGTACTAAACTAATATTAGAAATATACATGTTTGTGAGTATGGATGTTTCTTTGTTTTCTTTCCCGGAAAAACTACTGAACGGATTTAGATGACACTTTACAATTATATTGTTTATACATCGAATAGCATACACGCTACAGTTTATGTAAAGTTTTGATGCTAATTTAAATCTATTATAAATAAAACTTGAGCGAGCGAAGCCGCACTTGTGTCACTAGTATTAATTATCTATGTTAATGTATTTTTTTAAACTTTTATGTGAAACTACTTGCGAAATAAGCTTAAGACATAGTAGTCTAAGTCGTAGCAAAAGTATAAAAAAAAAGAAAAACGTATTAACCTACATTGCTTAGGCCCTTTCAAATGTTTTAAAATATTCTAAAATAGTATCTTTGCTTTGGACAATAGAGCTTAAAATGATTTTGTTGATATCTAAATCATTTTTAATGCTTAATCGAGCAATTGTGTAACCCGGGTATTGAACCTTGGCCCGGCAGGTGGTAAAGATGTATCGTCTTTACTGCCGAGATATTAAGATTCATTCTTATTAAATGTTAAAAATGTTTTGGGTTAGAACATGTAAATATTATGTAGCGATTTTACTTATTGACTTTTGCGTATATTCTTAGATTTTTAACAGTAAATGTTATTAACACTAGGTTCTCTCTGCCTACCTTGTTATGTGTGAGATACAGTGTGAAGCTGATAATTTTGCTACGTTATACCTATCCTACTATATAATTTTATCCTCGATTTTTCAATTTCAACCACGACCGGCCATTAATTATACTATTGAAGGTGGCTATGTCAATCACCAGGTTTTTGATGATTAATTTTTTTCTTATAATACTAGTAGGATGAAAAACGTATCTACTAACAACAATCTATTTTCTATTTCACACTTGTTTCGGAACATTATAAAATACAAAATCGCTATAACAATATCCGCTTCGCCTATGAACACAACCGCATCCAATTTGTTAGTGAGAAGATTCAATTATTGAGTAGAGAGTCGCTAATATAACGTAATTACAACGTCCGTACGCTGATGTTATAATTGCCTTTGTTCTGGACTCTATCTACACTTAAGTATTTTAAAAAAGGACGAATAACGAAGGTTTGAATGGTTTCCCTTTGAATAGATCATTGTTTATTAAGTTTTCTTTTATTGCTTTAAATATATCTATGGCGTATCTATTTTTTATATATATGATGATAGATGGTGAATATATCTGATTTTTTCGCGATTATATATAGAATTTATACCGTGAGTGAATAATTAACGTTGAAAAAAAGGCTTTACTTTATTTAATGTACTATAACTAAATAAATTTATTATTTTACATGTTAATGGAGTGATTCACGACTCAACCTACCAACAGGTAACAGTTTGCGAGGAAAACACATTTTGTAAAAATTAATTTTATAAAAACCGAGTAGTGTGATGAAATAAAAGCTTAAAATGCATTTATGCATGGGTCTATGGAATATAAACATAAATTAACTAAATTGTATCTAACTACGTCCCGTTTTTCTCCCTCACAGACTAACTTGACTGATTATTCAAGAGTTTGTTTTTCAACCTCACGCTGTAGCAAGCATATAACAGGGTAGGCATAGGGAACCTAGGAATCTAGTGTTAAAACACTCAGTACCCAAATTCTTAGGGAACTTAGTGTTAAGACACTCTGTTCCCAAATTCTTAGGCATTGCATGGTGAGTGGCAGAACTCAACACTCCGCATTGCCTCGTTATCAGAATGAATAAATGAACATCTTAATTATTTTACTCGTCGGAGTGGCAATCAAACCCACAACCTACCACCAAACAAGCGCTGTGTTCAGTTCCGCCACTGAACACGGTCCTTTCTACGCTCCTATGTAAGAAAAAGTGCAAAACTAATAAATTTTTTTTACATTTTATTTGTCTGTTGTACGTAATTCCAAATTTTTACACACTTTGTTGAATTTTATGAATGTTTCGTATTTATTGGGGATAGAAACATATTTAAATGTTATCCTCCATTTTTAACATCCTTTAGGGACGATAATCAGCGTGGCCCATTGCTTCACCAGATAACGAATTAATTTAAATATAACAAATCCCCCGAAATGATTAGAATCCAAACCCACTAAATACAAACACTACCCTACTTAGCGTTTTTAAAATAATATATTATGGCATAAAATGTATAACTAAAAGTTTGTAAGGACAAGTTAAATAATTACATGACTCATACCTACTTTGTATCTTTGTCATCGAATATAACCGCGTGAATCATTGTCGCAGATTATGTTAGTATATTGACGGTAGTACGTTCACAATGTGAAGAGGTACAAAGCAAATAATAAAATTATATGTATTATATTTAATACTGAAGGTCGCAGATTCAGTTCCCAGTAGAGGTAATTGTATAATTTTGCATGCATTGTTTGTTATGGTAAATTTATGTGATTATATTTATTCTTTTGCTTTACGCCGTAACCCGCAAATGTAAAAGGGGATGCCGTAGCGCTAGGGTACAAGTGCCGGTAGCACTTCTACGCCTAATTTTTAAATGAATAATATTAATAACACTTTTATGTCATTCTCTTATAAAACTCTAACAACACTTTCATAAATCATGACAATGCGCGGCGTTGAGCAATTGAGTTCCTTCACTCCGCGCGCAATGTAATTAAAATCAAGCCAAAAAATGGTAAATGTTTATGCAGGAATCTAGTATTGCCATGGCCCTCCCTATTATGTGCGGGATAGAGCGTGAAGCTAAAAAAAGTTTACTATCCTCAATTCACTATTTTACGTGTAATAGTAGAAAATACTTCTAGATTACCATTATTATATAATAATATTGGTAATCTAGAAGTATCATATCATGTTATAAAATAAACCTACGTCCAAATTTCATTTCAATTTTAGATGCACAGCGGTTACGTCTTGCCTCAGTCAGTGGGAACATCTCCTTTAATATATATAGATTATAGATAAGCATTTAAGCCTCAAAATATATCTAATTTGTAAAAATTAAATCCTTATATAGTAATTTGTATGCGTCCCCCGCGCAACGCAACTGTTACAGACTGGCTCGTCTTAATGTCACCTTTATGTATATTAGTTACGTTTAGTCAATGTTTCTACGAGAGCGGAGTTCATATTAATATGGGAACTAGTTTGAATGGTCTAGGCTAGTTACAATTGTAGGATGGTGGATATAGGCTCGTCTCACGTAAAAAACTATATTTGTGTTGAACAAGATGGCGAATGGTTCTTGAAATTCAGGACGGATAATAACGGAAATTGCTTTATACAAAAGCAACATCTTTGGTATATAATAAAAAATATAATGGAAACAACAAATTTCTAATAAAACGTAAGATATGAAGAATATAATCTATATATATAATAAATAATTTATATAATTAAAAGATACATAGATATGTATTTATGGAATTTTTACAGCATTACTCGACTGCTTGTTGAATGGGGACTCGACAATCGAGGAAATGATAATAATTCATTTCTTAGAGTGAGAATGTAAGTTACGACCGTCGTGTGTACAGTCAGACGATGTAGCTCTGCACCACGTACGTCTTTCATAATATATCTATTGTCACAAGCTCGTCTTTCACGATAAGAAATGTGATCCCAACTATCACACAACCAATATCGACGTTAGATTTTGCTTCATTCTATTTTATTTCGTCGTTGTCAATGTCAGTGACGTTGTGAATGAAAAGCGGTGTCGTCAATTCTGCGGGACGACGTGTTTTATTGAAAAATACCTCCTAAATGAAATATATAGGAGCGTTCTTCAAATGTTTTAATGTTATATTGTACTAAACTGACATAGCTTTATGTCGTTTTTTTTAAGTTATATAAAAATAAGCTTAATCTATTATAATTTTTTGACGTTGGACCAGGATAAAGCCTTAGATTTGCTTTTACCCTGGCTAGGGCTGCAGTTTTTCCGAAGATGTCAAGTGGTCTACTAGTAAATCGAAGTGTTGAGATATCTATAAGAATCCAACGCTTATTATTTTTTCCGATTACACTGAAAGAACTCTAATATGACGAGGTGTCAAATTCAAATTACGAATTGTTTGATGACTGTGGACGAGGTGAAAGAAAGGCGCTTCGTTTACTCCATTAGAAACAATATGTGTAACTAAATACTTATAACATATACAGTTTTAAAAATGTGTTTAAAATTAAATACACAACTAGCGAGGACATTAACATGATAGACTCTAAATATAGATAGATACTTATCAATTAGTTTTTGGGGAAATTGGACAAACTTTGACTCTGATGATGATGATGATACATAGGTTTCAAACACTTGTGATAAACTTTGTAAATATACGCTTGTCCACCCATTTTTCTGAAACTAAAAGTCATATTGAGATAAGATATATTGTGAAATAGAAAATACTTTAAGTTAAAGTCCTAAAGATCTAGCAGAAGTTTACGACAGCGTTACAAAATCGTTCAATTGGCTCGCTCCTGACCGAGTAAATTAGAAATATCCTCAAAAGAATGTAAGCGTTACTCTAGCAAAGCTTAAAGCATCTTTAGCTTTGGTGATTCGTCTAATTTTTGTGTGCCGAATTTTTTGGAGCTTTTAAACTTTCAGCATGCAGTATTAGTTAATACGAGTATAATTACCACCGCGCTTCGTTTTATTACCAGGACGAATAAATAAGTTAATTCATTCCCTCTGGTAAGAATCGAATATATACCCGTCTTGTTCGCAGTTAGAATCTTCGCCACGTAGGCTTCTTGGCTCTTTCGATCATTAAAGATATTGCATAATGTCAAAAATTGCAGGATTAAAAAATAGACCTACATGTTGATATATGAAGGTCTATTTTTTAATCCTGCCTAATATAACTTGATAGTTATATTTTAAATTCAAATTTTAAGTGAAAATAAAAATGTTAAATTAATAATAAAAATGTTATTAATAAAAGCAGAAAATAATAGCAAATATAATCCGGATTCAATAACATCGCATTTTATCGCGAAAGAAAGTATCGTTCGCGCCAAAATTCCCGCGTCGCGGAATGGCCGATCGTAAAAGCAAATGGTGGATGACACAAAATGGGCGGTGCTTTATTTAACAAGGTCGAGTCTAGGATTCCTTGCTGGATAAATCATTTGCATTTAAGCTTTAAATTTGTCTTATCTTAGGTTAAATTTACATTTAGATGGTGGAATTTAATTTCTAATCTATTTTTATAAGAAGGGATGAAATATAAAAATAATGTTCTAGAATCTAAGACTGTTGGCTAGACTAAGAGATGTGTGGTTTATGATATACTAATATTTTAGAACTATTGACAGACATTTATATAATAATCTTTTCTTAGCTTCACACTGTATTCCGCTAATAGTACATAAAGTAAACAGAAGTTATGTTAACACGCTTTATTCTCCACTTTGCGCCCAAGTTTTGCCTGTTTTACGTGTTAAATGTTGGATATCAACGCTGCGCTTAAATATAATAATAATAATCATGGTCTATGTCTGCTAAGTAAAAGCGGAGTGATATTAAAGTAAAACAACACGTTTAATGTATAAGATAATAAAAGAAAATTGTATTCGTGTATTGCATTCGAAAAAATGAGAGATTAAGAATTGATGATTGACATTGAGATATACTTAAGTTGACGACTTGACGTGAACTTTCAAGATGTCTCTCGAAAACATAATATTTCGTAAAAGCGCTCATTTGTCAGCTTACTCTTAAAACAAAATAATTTCTTTTTACATATTTTAGAATACTTCGTATGTTTTTATT
>JBAIZZ010000008.1:1227686-1277437 GCA_037355905.1 Heliconius aoede
CTAATGCTGAAAAACAAATGCGCAATCCTTAATTAATTATATAAGTAATTAATTATAACTAACTTCACTAGTCAATTCTGTATAATAAATTATTGTAAAGTAAGCCTTTTTTATAATAACAAGGCAAAGGCAAAAGTGCAACAGATACATTTTAGCCGACAGCGCTGCACGCTTCACGCGCCGTCGCATCACGGTGCGGTAAGTTAGAGGCACACTGAGTGAACTTCCATGAAATTAATATAAATATACCTAAGACAGACAGACGCTAATAATAATTTCCAATTATATCAAATCGAAATCTTAGGTATTATTTTCTTTAAGAATTCGATGGGTTCTTGTTCTTGTTATGAATCATAAGTTAGTTTTATTGTTTACTTCTTTTGGAAAAGTGAAAAATGGAAAAGCGAGTGGTAAGACCTCTGTTGATTTTCGAAAGCATAGTATGAAAAATACTGGAGGAAGGTCACGTAAAAATAATGAGGACCCCCCGGAGGACATGGACCGGGTGGTGCAGAGGAAACGTATGTGTTTCAATATTGAATTGTGGGTTCAAACAAAGATTAGCGGGAATGTTAATTATTAAAATTAACACGATATTGTGAGAGTATTCTTCACCTTACAAAGTAAAGTGAAGAAGAAGTTGATGACAGTGGACGAGGCGATAGAGGTATGTATAGACGTAGAGTTTGGCGCTCCTTTCTCTCTGACTACCCCGCTAGGGCTATCCCTACTAATGACTCTATAGTCATCCTCTAGTTAAGTTATTTTTTCTTTCCTCTGATCATCACGTTTGCAATCACACGATTATGTTTCTGCGCAACGACGGACTCGTTAAAATGAATCATAATTTAATGTAAGACTTACTCATAACTTATATAATTTGAACTTAAATGACTAATTAAAACCAAAATACAATTACATATATTTACACAATTACGTAGGTACGTATATTTTAGGTTCATTCAAAATAAATTAAACCGAGTTTTCCTTACTTTATTTTTAATGAGTAATTAAAAGCGTGTCGGTTCTAAGAAATGAAACCACTCTTTGCGTAAGAGTAACCACAAGGCGCCAGAAAATCATATTTTTCATATTAATTTTAGATATTAATTAAAGTATCTGCAATAGTATTGACGCATTTGTCGTGAATGTCATTTAATGAATCATCAATCAATCTCATTTAAGGAAGTATTATATAATAAGATGGTAACCCAGTGGCACAGCGTGTAACTGTGAATGCTACGGTTGTGGGTTCAACTACCAATTATGGGAATTAAATTTTAATACTTTCAATTCCTCCTTGAGTTCTGTCGGTCAACACGCTATCCTACCTACGCGCCTTTCAAGTATCTTAATCCAATGGTGCTAGTCGTCAATGCATCATCTGTCAGTCAGTTATACTAGGGACCCGCTTGCGACTTCGACCGCTTGAAGTACAACACTTGACCGTTATTTATTTAGTAATCTGAAGTATTTTTGTGTATTCGTTTTATTATCATTTGGATTTTTAATTGAACCGTTTTAATTAAGGCAAATAGTAATATGAATATTAAGGGAAATGTATACGTGATAAATTATGTTTTTAAGATTTCAATGTAATAATGTTTTATTATTACATTGAAATCTTAAAAACTTACTGTAATATACTAATTTTCCAAAAATATTTTCGGAAAATAATAAATCTGAAAAAAATATTTTATACACACTATATATTTCTCAGTACAAAGAGTAATTTATCGAGTGTGCCACAACCTTAACTCATACGGAGCTCAAATGGATACGTTTGTCACATGCAGAACTAAACACCGGCAAGAACTATATTAAACTGTGAAGCCTAGATAATAAGGATTAAAATCCCTTAGACTGAAAATCCTAGTTAGTTTTCCAATACTTTCTTATATTTTGCATCTTATGCTATACATATAAGGATAATTTTAGCTTGAAAGCCAAATGGACTTTGAAACTTCATTTTTTTTATATTTGATTTTGACTCTTGTATCTAACAACATAAAGCCTATTACTGTATGTAAAATTAAACTTTCAGGATTTTATTCCACACTCAACAGAAGATTGAACTTTATTTTAAGAACATAAGGTTGAATTTAGCTTAGTAATTTCATTGAAATGGATAACATTTTCAGCTATGGTTGTGACAAAACGGTTTGTAGGCTTTAACTGTTTGCGTTTGGTTATGATTTAGTTTATTTTGAACCCTGATTTTGAGATAAACACATTTTATTAAAGAATTTTCAAATTGTAATTTTTTTTACAAGTTTATAAAAAAACTGACTACACTAATTAAGGTTTTTGGAAATAAATAGGTTAAAAATTGTTATTTTTATTGTTTAAGCAGTTTTCATATTTAGCATAGTTGGTAGAAAAAACCATTAAAACGTCATTAACCGATTTTTATCATAAATGGATAAACAATTTAATATTAATATAAACTTGACATGTAAAGTAATAAATATAAACCAGTACAATTCAAAACCACAGTCATCGAATTAAACCAGTACATTATAATATAATTTTGTGACTGGCTGCCGTCGTAGAGAACCGGGAGTGCTCTGGTAGACAAATCGCAGCGTTGTGTTCCGCCACTCAATACTAAATATTTTGAAAATTTGGCGACAAGTGAAGAATGGAGTGTTTCAACACTAGTTTCCCGCTGTCTACCCTCCTATATGAGGGATACAGTGGGAAGCTCTAAAAGAATAAGACCGTTAAAAATATCTTTCGTACGTTGGATCGTTAATACTCTTCAGATATATTGAACTAGAAAACATTGTTAGAACGTTTAATTGCATTCTTCATACAAACATATACGGGAATTCGGAAGTGCAGTAGAAAAATAAATAACTTAGACGCTTTCAAAGAGCTTTTGTATTGAACTCGTGAAGAGCTCGATGAGATGTTTTTGTACGAAGTTGAATGGAAATGAAGGAATCGTAGAAGGAACTTTTAATTATAATCTACATATTTATGTATCTACATAGATACTCTATTTCTCATTTTAGATGCGCTGTGTGGTTATTTAGTTGGCGAAATTCAGCGCCGTTTTCTGTTTTACTAAAGTAAAAATAACTGAAAATAATTTAATTATAAATAAACAAGCAAGTAGTTCAATTAGTATTTGCCACCAGGTCAGGCTGTCCTGCTACGTAGGCCTCCTCAAGTTCCCTCCACTTTTGTCGGTCTAGTGCTAACCGTCTCCACCCCTCTGGTAGATCGTCTTCCCACCTTATAGTCTGCCTTCCTCTCCGACTTTTTCCGTTTCTTGTGGACCATTATGAGACTATTTTGGCCCACTTGATATTTTTTTGATAATATATAGTTTAATATAATATATAATTTTATTGATAATAGATTCCTAGTTGTGAAAACTTTGGGAAATCATATCTTTTTGGCTATTAGTATACTATTAGAAATAAACGTACATGGATTAGTAAAGAACTACCGCTTGTTATCAAAAGGACGTGAGTTCACATCCCTTGACGTTGGACGCATTTTGGGAAAACAAATTTCAATAACAATTATCGAAAACCAATTTGTAACTTCAAACGAATTCGTTTATTCGGATTTCGGGTGACAATGGAATAGTTTAACAGCGAACTAATTGTAGATTCGCGGACATGGTGTCTGCGTAATTGAATTCCGTATCATTCGCGCTGCGAGACGGGGGTTATGGAGCTTCCAATTTATGGATATATTTTTTACGTTTATTATTTTTTTAACATACGTTCATAACTTGTTTTTAATCCCTGCTTTGCCTGTGTGGAAAAATGAAATAATTGAGGGCCGTATTTATTAATCACTCTCGTCTCTGAGATGACGGTTAAATTCATACATTATACATCCATGAATGAAAAGATCTCAAGAACTCGAACTTAAAGCTTGATTCTAACACCCACACACATTCTAAGTACCCGAGGAAACTGACCAAAGATATAGTGTATGTCAAAACGAATACTGTTATGTTAACAAATTTAAGATAAATTGATTATTTATATAACAAAAAAATATTTTTTCAATTCAATCCAGTAGTGTTATTCTTGTTGTCATATAGTTAAGAAACAGCGATGCGGTGCGGTTTTAGGCTTCAATTTTATTTGGAGATATGATTTTCATTATGGCTACTTGTAATGATACAAAGAATGAAGTAATATTAATCTACCTACATTGTTTTATTTGGCTACACTGGAAAATATTTTTTTAGCTCCCTCCGTTACCCCATTAAGACACCTCCGTTCTCCACTTTCCGTCGATTTCTGGACGGCACTTTGACTCGACACCAGAGAAAGTAATGAAAATATTAAACAGTTAATTTCCTCGAGTAGGAATCGAACCTACAACCTGTCGCGTTGACAATCACACTTTTGTACCCCTTCGCCGCGACTCTTATAAATAAAAATAAACTTCAAGCTAATTTTAAATATATCAAATCATATCTATTATAAAAATAATTTTTATTAGTAAAAAATCATAAAATTCCACTTTTAACACGCCCATATCTTAACGTAATATGCTGGTTTTTATAGAAAATGCTTTAAACCGGTCTAACCGAGTGATGGCGTAATGTATGGAAAATGTAGGTAAATATTGTTATAGCGATGACTTAATATTTTTTCTTAGTTTGATCAACAAATTATAGTTTTTTTGTATTATTATGTAAAATAATGTTTACAAATTATGTGAACTGTTTGTTCACATAATTTAGACCTCTAGGCCTAAGAGAGTCTTATTATAAAAAAAACATCTGATAAAAAGTCATTCTATGTATATCGTATATGTTTTCTCAAATCCTGACATCAATATGTATCTATAAATTAAGAAAATTAAGAACGAAATATTACGGGATATAGCTAAGGCAGAGGGAATTGAGTGTTAAGACAATCCGTTATTCACTTTCTCCTGAATTTTCGAGGCATTGCGTATTGAGTGGCGGAATTTAACACCGCGGTTTATTATATTATTATTTTGCAAATATACATACAGTATACTTGGAATACACTACAATATACTCTACGATTTTAGATATTCTATTTTAGCGCAGCCAAAATTTTTACGTTCTTTTTAAGATAGCAGCGAACTTGTAGTATAAAATGCTCGAAGTTGTCACTAGAATTGACAAACATACAATGCTTTGCGGGACCAGTTTTAAACTTTATTTCAAATAGTTTTAGATTTTATATGAATTTTTGCGTCGAGTTTATACTCATTTTGTGGTGCCTTTTTACTTCATATTTTTGTCTGGCTTGTTAGTGTAGTGGATTATCTAAATGCAATTGTCCAAAATTCAGTTCACTTAAAATAAATACATTTTTAATTATAAGCTTATTAGGTATATTTTCGATAATAGTATGATATATTAATCTGAGGCCAGTCGGGGCGCAGGTTCGCAAGCGTGTGATTGTAAACGCGACAGGTATTAGGTTCGATTCCCCTCCAGGAAATGAAATATTTAATATTTTCATTTCTTCGCTCTAGTGTTGAGGCAAAGCACAGCGTTGTTTCGTCATTCATCACGCAATGCCTTCAGAATTCAGGTGAAAGAGGGGAGCTGAAAGTCTTAACGCTACGCTCCCTCTGCCTACACTGCTACATGCGGGATATAGCGTGAAGTCGAAAAAAGAAACTATATTAAATTTCGTTGACAACAGTGAAATAAACCCATGTATATAGATACATGGGTTTCTTATGGAGGCAAAAATAAAAACTATTACTTAGCATACTATATAATTCACATAAAATCTTGACATAAATCGCTATCTTATAAGTCCACTTATCGAGGAAAGTTATTAATTGTTTGGATGTTAACCATCATACTTTAGTCAGGCCTATCTCGAGCACAAAAAATGTGTCATCTGTTAAACTTAGATCTTATTTATTTCCGTTTGACCACAGATGCAAAGCCGCAGTTAAAAGTTCCTCGGTTTACTCTCAATGCGTCAAAGTGCGACATCGAGATCCACTACTCACCATTCAATGTCTCCAGATTTGAGCGGAACATGGGGAATAGAAGTGTCTTAGCACTAGGTTCCCAGATTCCCTCTGCCTTTTCATGCTATATACGGGACACAGCGTGAAACTAAAAATAATTACTAATTATATTATAACTGACAATCTACACGATAAATAATAGAACATCAGAACAAATAAATATTTCAAATTACAAACCATATTCCCACAAAATTAAATTCTAAATATTTTATATCCTAATATACATTTATCTAAAAAGCCATGTTTAATGAGACGCCTAGCCTTTAATTTAGGCCCAATTTGCGGTTTAAAATGATTGCTCGACGTAAAACGACAGGCGGTAATTTAATGTTATACCTACTGGAACCTACAGCGTTTTATTACACGACTAATTTAGATTTTGTTGCATGCTATATAAATTAGAGCCTTCTAGCCTAAAGAATGGAAAATTTTTGAAAATCAAATTTTGTCTGGAAAATGAAAATATTTTAAGCCTATATGTTATAAATTTCCATATTAACAACATTATATTATTAATAAAATATATCTAAAATACTTAATTTACATACAAAATCAAATGATATAAAACACATTAGAAATCAAACAAACATTTTCCACATAAAAAAGGTATTACTCCCCCAACGCCATAAAGTCGAGTGTGGAATTAAACCCCCATCCAATTATATTGTTTTTATTATGATTCCAACGATCAAAGGTATCTCGTAATTGCTTAAAAGAAGTTTTTTTATGGAGTTTGGTGCAATTTTTTCGTACAAATACAGGATTTCGACTAAAATATGTGAGAAGTCAGTTATTTCTTTGTCGAGTGGCAGACATCTGTGAGTGATTGGCAAGTGAAGCGCATACGTAACTATTGCACTTGAAGGTTAGGGGGGTGCAGTACTAACAGAGAATGTCTGAAAATTCCTACAAGAACTAAAAAAATGAGATCTTCTATTTTAAGTTCACTAAGTTACGGGTAATACGGGTAAATAACGAGTATATATAATATGTGTATGTATCGTTGTTTGTATGTGCGTTCTGAGCATTGAGACACTCCGTTCTCCAATTTCTGACAGAACTCAACGCCGCGATTTGCTTCGTTATTATAGTGAAGAAAAGAAAGTATTAAGCATCTAATTCCCCTAAGTGGGAATCGAACCCACAACCATTGCAATTAAAGCTCCACGCTTTTACCCCTGTGCCATTACATTTATTTATTATACCTATATGCCGTTAGTAAAAAATAATGACTATTATATCTATAAGCTTATACCTTGATTTTTCTAATGGGATTTTGAAGAGGTCTCTAGTAGTTTATGCTTCTCTGCCGCGTTTTAAAAACGTTTTAGGGTTGAACTTCTATGGGAAGTACTTCAATTATGCGGTACAAAGTGGTTCCCGTTTTAGTCATTCAAAGGTAATTTAGAGCTTAGACTTTAGTGCAACGAATACAAGCGTTGTTAGAACAGTTAAGTGCGTTTTACTACTAGTTAATTAGTAACTAAAGATTGTGAATAAATAAATAATAAATTGTAATTGTATAAATCCTTAAAGTAGGCTTTTATTAAACAATTTTAATAAGAGCTTTGAACGTTGTTCACATTTAATGTAAGAATAAGTATTGATATTATTAATAATATTAGTAATAAATAAGAATAAGAAGAAAATAGGTTATTACTTAAGAGATTTCGTCTTTTTCGTTATATTTTGTTGAATGAAAAGTAGAAGATCGTCAACGCTTATTTATATTTTTGTAGTATTATGTGTATGTGTGCGTCACACGAAATACAGATATGGATAAAAATCGTGAAATGAAAAAAAAATCCTATGTCTAAACGTGTTGAGCTATCTTGATTAATTTCTTTAGATATTGTTTTGAAATATTTCAACATATATGCTGTTTTCGTAAAAGTTCTCTGTATATAATATTAATGGAAAATTACATATTTCCTATAGAATCCCCGCATCTATGGGTTTCGTTAAGGGATAACGTATTCAACTGCTTCATTATAAGCGTTAGAGAAGGGCTTATTTCGCGCATGATCAATCTTACGCCGGATGTTGTTTGACTAGCGTGCGAGCGTGTATTTGACTGTTTTTGATATTTAAATATTTGAATATTCTTTTATATTTCTATATATTTCACGAATAACAGATTGCGTTATATTACTATATATTTGTATTCCCGTTATATTTCTATAAATTTTACTAATAATAGATATTCGTTCCCGTAAGGGTTTTAGGAAATTCTGTTTTAATGCATCATTACACTACTTAAGCACTCAACATGCCGAATTTAATAGTTTAAAACTGCAGTTTTATTTACTTTAAAAATTATCGTATTTTTTTCAAATATAATTTTTCTCTAGTAAGATAGTTCGGCGTTGAGCTCCGTAACTTAATACACACAATGCACGATAAAGCGTGGGGTTAAAAAAATCTAAACATACAGAAATACAAACAAACTTTTATATATTTATAATTTAAGTTCATGTATAAGCTCGTTGAGTCGACAAGCGCCCCTGTGTCGTCCCCTCGGAAGGGATGATAAATATTATTCCCCTATTTCATCCAAACTATGCATTTCCTATGAACCTATTTGATCGCTTCAAAGCGGTAGAAATCGTTTTAAAACTTCAATAGTGGTCAGTTTTATTTATATGATGTCGTTTTTTTGTGTTGAGAGCGTCGTGGTGCAGTGCTACAGCGTTTGGAAGTAAATGTGACGGTTATGGCTTCTACTCTGAATGGGGGGCGCTCTTTAGCATGATAGGCAGATAGTGTTAAATTTTTCAACACATTTTGCAAAAATGTACTGTATAATTATTTATATTATCTATGAATATTTTCTATGAATTTAAAAGCACAAAAACTTTAATAAAATAATTAATTAATAATAATTTCTACAATGATTATTTTGTCGTCAAATGATCTTGAATTCTAAACATAGCCTTATTTTTTTGGTACTTATATAAAAATAATTTAATTTTACAGCGGATTGTGTCTTTTTATCTGAAAATCGAGTTTAAATTAGAATCCTGTGAACTGAAAGAAGAATTTGATGTTCTGGTATTGACGCACCCCTTCGTGACGAGCGCAATCGGTCAATACACAGATAATTCCGATTTTCGAATGTAATTCAAAACATGAAGCTTTAGGGGCGCAGTAAAAAAAGTTTGTTTTCGTCGAACGCATGCTAGTGTCAAGTGTGCAATTATAATCATATTATATTGGAAAATATCTAACTTTATAATTGTAACTCACATAAGGTTGCAAGTGTTTCAACTTTCTAAGTCCACTAATTTTGTCTGTCTGATTAAATTAAATCACAAACGCCTTTCCGTCTATTTAACACTAAATTCTCGAAGAAAGGAGAACAAAGTGTTCTAACACTAAATTCTCACTGACTACGCTGTTATGTATAGAAAAGAATAGAATAAAATACATCATAGTGTAATTCTAGTTAGGAGCACAACATTAAGCATTTCAGTACACAGCTGTTTTGTAACTTCGAATAATAAACGTTCAAGGGAATTTGTACAAAACATTCAAACATCTGGTTTTTGTAAATTCTTGTATTCACGAAATTTCGTTGGACTTACGTTTATGCTACTTTCTCTTGAGATTTGGATTATGAATAAGTTTTTTTTTTCAGTTTCACTCTGTATTCCAAATATAGAAGTATAGGCAGAGGGGGCTGCCTCTCTAAACTCTTAACAATAGGTTTAGTTAAGACACTCCATTCCTCACTTTCCGTCGTATTTTCAAGGTATCCGTGTCTGTTCATAACGAATTGAAACAAAACAAAAATATTTTTAAAATATTTTTTGTTTTACTGTTTATCTGTTTATTTGATATCCCTTATTCATTTCATATAAAATAAATAAGCTTAATTTTGTTTGTCATTTTTTATGTTTTATTCCCTTTGACCTACAATTATGAAATTAGTACGGGATCCTCGGTGGAAAAATCCGACTCGCACTTGACCTTCTTTTCGTTATTATTTTATTTACTATGTTGAAATAAAATACAATATTCAATATGCCAGTTCAATATTTAGTTTTAATATAAGTATTATAAAATAATATTGAAAATTTATATATATGCTGTCTCTTTGAATTTGATTCTTACAAAAACTCTTAAGACTTCTAAAGATACATCGTATATGACGATTTAATATTTTTCTTGCAAGTTTTGTGAGCTTCACTAATACACTTTTAAAACTAACGACTTAGGAATGTTGCAGATATAATTCTTAACTAGACAAAAAGATTTTTTACTTGAAATATATTGGTCTGTATAGATGGGTATTATTACACGAAAAAAGCAGTATTATTACACGAATATAATTAAAATTAATTAACCCGATTAAAATAAAGTCAATAGTGTAATAGTTTTTTTAAATTCACGCTGTATCCTGTATAGGCAGTAGGGAAGACAAAGGGAAGCTTGTGTTAAGACTTTAAGAAGTTAAGCCTTTGTGACGCGATGGCCTCATATAAACTGTAATTGTAAAACCAATGAAAAAAAAAACGTAATATATTATAATATTATTCCATTATATTAAAAAATAAAAAGGACGGAAAGAAATAATTTTGGCTATTTCAAAGTGATGACTGCAACATATACGAGTATTATACACATTAAAGCATCAACACCAACCTGACTTTCCCCTTCTAAGGAAGCAAGCACATCTGTTGTTAACGCTCTATTTATGAGCTCTTGATTCCATTACACAGTGGAATTACGTTTTTATTATACGTCGAAACGATTATAGCTTGGAAAATTATTCTTAATATGGTAATTTTCATATGAAAATATTTAAAAAGATATTTAAAAAAATAAAGTGAGTATGTACATAAAACGTGACGTTTTCAAAAAAAAAAATATTCTCACACAACAGTTCTGGAGACTAGCTGGATCAACCAAACAAACTACTTTTTTGTAATATAAATGTGTATAGTAAAAGATAGTAAACGATAGCGTAGAAAAGATCTACGCCACTTCGATTCGTCTCGGAATTTACCCAATCTGCACGTAAAGAAAACACTTTGTATCACTTTGTATGAAAATTGTGAGGATGGAATATGAAACTTGGCACAGTTTTAGTTTATAGGTATAAAGATAGAATGTATTTTTTTTTAATTATCCATAAATTATTATACACATTAATTTACTTAAATAAGTATGACATACCCTTTCACTTTTGTATTTATAAGGTGATATATACGTTGCTATGGTAACGCCTACGTTTGTTTCAACGGGTCATCTACTCTAATTCATCACAGCTGTTATTTATTAATATTCAGTCTATTTAATTGAATTTGTTTTTAATTGAAAATTAATTGAATTGCGCAACCCAACGCCGCGTTTATTTTAACTAGGACGAAACGAAAGAGCTTTTCACACACATAAGATACGTTACATTTGGTATTATCTTGTACTAAACATACAAAATATATATGAAATTTTCTAAGGAATCACAAAAACCCTTTAATAAAAGCTCAAAGGGTTCGTACCCCGTATGTGCTAACTTCGTAAAAACTGAGATGTCCACTCATACGGTGATAAATGACGCGTCAAATGCACACGGCTTATAGACGAGTGAAAGTAGATACGGTATAATAGCGGGGCTAGTTGTACTTTGGAGGTTATAAGTTCGAATTTATATATAAATTATGAAATTTAAGAGGGGGAAATGTAGCTTGGTGACGACATTAGGCTTTAAACAAAAAAATCTATCGATTACAATTAACTTAAAAACAAAATATTTTACTTGAGCATACCATAGAGTACGGCTGTTAGACGTGAGCCTTGATTTTTCAAAATATAGAGAAACTACAATGTCTCAATAGGACAATAAGACATGTTATATTTGTCAATATGACATATTTGTAGTTTCTGGATTCATTATGAACGTTCATGGGCGTTGAGTTCTTCCACTCAATACGCAATGCCTCCAGAATTCGGCAGAAAGTGGGGAACAGAGTGTCTTAACACTAGGTTACCTCTGCCTACCTTGCGGTGTACGGGATACAGCGTGAAATTGGTTTGTTTTTTGGATTCATTAAAAGAAGCATGCTAAGTGTAAAAAGAAAAAATAAGGTGCAAATTAATGTTATTCGTCAAAAAACAATTAAAAGTTGAATTTGAATGGGGCAAGGCATCTTATGGGAAATAAAACCAAGATAAACAGATGGCAGAATGGTCTAGAGAAAGTACACGAAAGAGAGGAAGACCACCGAAAATGTATGGATGTAAAAACCCACAACTGTACAGCGTGCCTATATATTAATTTACGCTGAATCCTACGTATAAAAGCAGAGGGAACCTAGTTTTAAAAGTTTTGTTTAAAGTAAAATTTGGGAACCAAAAAAGTTTTACCACTTCTGCTTAACAACGTTATTGTCATTAGTCTATGGCAGCAGCTCATGTAACGGGATACTATAAATCTGCGAATATAATAAAGCAAGAGCCGTCCCGAAAGCTCAATGAGAGATATAAATAAAGTTGACTCGTATTTTTATTGAAATATAGTTTTTATTTTTGCATTTAAAACGTTCGAAATATTTTTTGGCTTTTGTTATTCCGGTATATATGGTATGTATTGTAAAGTAAATAATCTTTGTACATTTAATGGTTTTATCAAGTCGACTTATAATTATGTAAGAAAATCTAAGAAAACTTATTTAACGTACTTATTATAATTATATTACCATGTAAATTGATATTTATGCTTAGTTGCCACTCAAGTTAAGTCTAATATTATTTATAGGTCGGAGCTCAATCACTGCCTCCTGTTATATTAGAGATACAGCGTGTCTGGGTTTCTCATTAATTAATTATTACATGCACAGATTAGGAGCTTTGTTTTCTCTCTCTCTCTCCGTACCCAGTTGTAGGCACGAAAAAGCATGAAGCTAAAAACAAAATCCCATTAATCTATATCAATACAATCACATTAAAACATATAAATTATTCAACCTATCGCCCCGCGAATATAATTATCGTTAAATATTTATTTTGGTGCGTACATTTATTTATATGGCAGTAAAAACCAACTAATTATACGCTACACGTTCATTATTAAAAAATTTATGATCCGATCGGTTTGGATAGCGGATGCGGTTGCAACGCAGCGTTAGTGCTTTATGGATGGTTCAAATTAAAAAAAAAAAACAGGCAAATTTACAAGTGAAAAAATTTCACATTTTAAATGAAAAAAAAACACGTAAAAATTTGGTTAGGCATCTTGGGACGCCTGGCAGATAGACATGAATATGACAGAAACTAAATATAGTATAATGAAAAATGAAGTTTGCAAATTTCTAACAGAAAATGGAGATCTTATTTAATAAACATTTATTAGTATTTCATATGAAAATTCAATATTCATTACAAGTTATCAAAACGTACTTTAGTATAGCGTGGTGACCAGTAGTTTCTACTATATATAGACTGCAAACCTAAGAGCCTAGGGCTCTACGTAAAGCCCAAAGCCAAATTTTACATGTTATTAATTAATATTATTTACGGTAAAATTTCTTTTAGTAACCACTCATTAGTTTTAGGACACAAAGTTCTGGGGTGCTTCACATGAGCATTGAGCAGACACTTACAATATAATTATGGAAACACTATCGCGACTGGCAGGACGATTGGCCCATCGTATTGGTCTACATACTAAAAAAGAGATTGAATCATAAATAATATATATGTAAAATGTATGCTCGCTAGTATAACATAGTTTGCGTCAATATTCATATTTTGTCTGACGTATCATGCCGCGTTCCATCTAAACGGAATCGATTTTACACTATTAGGATGGGAACTTTCATTGGAAAATAGTAATAAACAATGTCTCGTGATGGACTCTATTGTGTCACATCAGAAGCGACTCCGGTTCGCGTCAGAGTAAATGTACCAAAAGGACAGGTCAGACTAATTTCCAAGCGCCAGTGCTCTGTTTTGACGTGACAGGGCCGTTACTATTTTTAAATACTGGATTTTTGCTGGATTTTTTTGGATGCAGTATCAAATTTTCGTTCTATCTTTTCATTAAAACTATTGTTTTTAAATAAATGTTGTGTTTTATAGTGCTATAGTATATTTAATTGACAATATGAACATTTTCTTTGCGATCTGAATCTAGACCAGATAACTTGAAAACATACGACCTGGGAGCTGCAACAGAATATATGTAATATGTTGTATTGTGTCATAATGATATTTCAGTCGAATGGTAAAACATGAAAACTATTCAAGTCTTTAACAATGACAAATTTCTGGAATACTGAACGGAGTTAGAGTCTTTATTCAAGCCTTATACTGTCAAATCAGTAGGGTTCACCAATCCACGATATTAGCGTAGACAAAAATAAATATTTATTCCATATAAAATAAATTATATGTAAACAAAGTCATGAGCACACCTCGCTACAAGAAAGCTTTACCTAGGAATATGCAAAAATATAACAATTTCCAAGCCACGTCGCGACCACGCGCCGCCGAGCCCCGGTTAACTTGGGCTGGCGCTGGTAGAGGTCGTCGGACTTTAATACAAATCAAACATTATTTAAAAATATTACAATATTTTGAGTTTTGAGTAAATAAAAATAAATATAATCCATTATTTGCCTAATATTCCGGGCTTTTTTTATTTTGTTTACCTTTATATTTTAAGCTAATTTCGATCATACTAAAGTAGTTTACATCGGTGAAGTGCACTGAAATGCACTTTGGTTATCTTTTTCAATTCATAATATAATAAGTAACACGTAATATGTGATCCTTGCATACTTGATCTTAAATCCGTATCTGAACATTATTATCCGTCTTTCAAATCAAAGGTATATTGCAAAAGAAATAGAGAAGATATTCAAATATCCAAAAATATATAGTTTAGTTTTCAACAGAATTAGGTAGGTACTTATCGAAATAAAATATAATTTTATAACAAATTCGATATCTATAATATCATACAAATCTGGGCAAAACTATTTATATTAATTCACTTCTTTGGTTATCAAATACTCATAAATTTTCTATAGAAATAACTCTAATTTAGAGATTTTCATTTCAATTCTTAATACAACAACAATTTGATACTACAAAAAAAAACTCTAAATTGCAATCTCGTAGACAAATTCTACACAAATTTGCACTGTGTAGATGAAGATTCCCAAGACATATACACTTGAAGGCTTTAAGTCAGTAGTATTGACGTTACACTTGTATGGGACAATGGAAGTGAAAACATTTGTTGGCACAAACACTATCTAACCGTAGATTGCAGTTTGCTTTTGTATAACCAAGTATTATAAGACGTTCATAGAATAAAATTTAAGAAAATGCTTCACCTGTATCGCGAATATAGCAGGGTAGGCTGAGGGAACCTTGTAATAAGTCATCTGAAGTCCGTTTCTCACTTTGTATTGCGTATAATGTGGCAGAAAGAAAATTTGCTATTGTAGCGCAATGGCACAGCGCGTGACAAAGGCGTGGCAAAGATTGTAGGTTCGAATCCCACCCGAGGGAATGAATTATATTCATTTCTTCACTCTGGTAACAAGGCAAACCACCACTAAACACAGAATTTATCAAAAATGTTTGCAAATAGACAAATAAGTGGGAATCGAACTCATAACCGTTACAGTAAGACGTTATCTCACTGACGACGACGACGGAACGCGTTTTCAATTGGAATATAGTCACTTCAAATCATATATCCATGAGTAAATCCATGCAAAATACTAAAGTAGATTATAGAGTACCTTCAAGATCTATGGGCTCTCAAGCAAATGCTATAATTAAGCCATGACGTGGGTCCAAGGGATCCGTGGAACACAAAAGATCGAAAAGGTCGAGCATTGTACGACGACCGACGTTACATATAACGAAATTAACCGTAAGATATTCAACCTTCTGTAATCTTGGGAATATTGAAATTTGAATGTGATTTTTATTAAATTAAAGATTTTGAATATATGTCTAACCAGAACTCAGTAAATTATTATTTTAAAATTATATCTATAAATTGAAAACTAAGGTTTAAGCGAAATAAATGAAACTGTATTATATTGTAGCAATTTTATGGACCAATTTAAATAAAATAAAAACAATAGGGAAAACTGCATTTAAATATTCCCAAAAATATATTTACTCATATGTCAACTTAGCAATCACTTAAAATTATATTATATGTAAATAATATACCCAAGCGGAAATCTCTTTGACTGTATTGTGCAATAAACAAGTCTTTCATTTGTGTATGACACATTCTAAATGGATAAGTATCACGAGGTTGTCTTTTTTACATAATATACATTTCTACAAAATATAGAATATGCCTAGTATTCTAAATTAAAAAAAAATGGTAAATAAATAAATAAATCAGCTTCAGCAGAGGGAATCTCGTGTTAAGACACTCCATTCTCCACTTTGCGCCGAATTTAAGAGGCATTGCGTGTTGTGTGGCGAAACTCAACATCGCAAATGTTATATTCAAAAGTTAAAGTACTTTTAAGCTTTAAGCTCAAAACCGTCTTACCAGTGTACATTATGTTTTGCATACAAATATTATCCCAGTGCGCCACGATCGATACCTTTACACCGTCTTTTTAATGCATTATAATCAATTCATAAGCAAGTTAAAGTAATAAATTGTAAATTTACAGTTTTTCCCCGCAAGATGGCGGCGCGCGACGGCTGGTGTCAGTCTGGCAGCACGCCAGATACATTAATTACTAGTGCTACCTACTTTGCATCCCAAATAGTATATCATTAAATTATATACTTTGTTATGAATTGTTTTTATAAATTTTTGTGGTCATTTTAATCCATCTATATCCAGGATACAACGTAAAGCTAAAAAAATATATATTACACGTAAGTTAGTACACAGAAACTCAAAAGATTTAACTTCAGAAAATGTTTGATTTGAAAGCCGCAATCATGAACTCAAGACGAGTTATTGTAAATTAAGTTACTCACGTAACTTAAATAAAACGAATTTGAATTCTACGTATAATCTGGTTGTAATAAGCTTATAATATTTTTGCTGAAAAATATTTATTTTATATATAATGTGAATATGGATATTTAAAAAATAAATAAAATAATTTCATTCTCATGTTTAGTAAATAAAACATTTTATGTATCCCGCATATAAGATAAGTAAAGGCACCCTGAGATGTGTCTGTCCCTGACCCTAGTCTTGAGATATTACTTTCTCATTAAGACCACCGTTCTCCTCTTAGAACTTGGTTGTCCATTATTAGTTTTAGAAACATCGTTGGGTTCTTCTAACCCACATATTGTATAATTTATACTATTTGTAGAAGAAATATATGTATATCTAAGTATGGTGTTTTTATCATTTTCAATTTATGTTTTTATAGTTAAGGCTTTTATTAGGAAGTGCTCTTATTCAACAGTAATAGTACAAATTATTCGTGTTCTTCCCAAATGATAAAAAATAATAAATACTACAAACCTGTCAAAAAAAGATCCTTTAAGAATCAATTAGTCCAAAATCTAGTTAACATCTGTAACCAAAATTTCTCGAATTTATAATCTAAGATAATCCGAAATAATTTTATATCTGTGACGGAAATCATTGTAGTCTCACTTATATCGGTATCCAAAATACGAAGTTTCTAGTAAAGACTGTACAACTCCACAAAGTGTAAACTATAGCCCATGAGTATGTAAATTTTGGAAAACTGACGCAGCACGTCTAATGTATCTGACGGACCTGAGTGCACCCTTTTAGCGAATGTGGTGTCATTGTCAGCGACGTAATGTTTTTTATTTCGAAAGGACTTTAAAGTCTGGTGACCTGGACTGGGCTCTACAGCGTTACCGCACGGGGAGGGGCGAGAGTAGCTCACCAATGTTGTAATGAAGTTACAAGTTATTTTATACGTTTAGCGGTGATTTTCTGTAAGACTAAATTTATTGAAGTTAGTCAATTTACTAGAATTTTACAAAAAGTTACTAGAATTTTTTAGTGCAAAATAAAAAGTTTTAAATATTAAACTTTATTATTTAAATTTAATTCGATATCCGATAATAAAGTTAATAACTTTATTCTATAATAAAACCTATTGAAGACTGCTTCTTTGTACCTATACTTACATATAATAAATTGTAAATAAAGGCAACAAAGTTTTTTAAAAAAACACGATTAAAACACATATCGTCTTTAAATTATACGGAAAGAGGTTCCACGTATTTGTAATAAGTGATATATTTCAGGCAATCAGGGCCGTTGCCTACAAGCAAATGCCCCGTTTGACACCATTCCCCTGTTTTTATTCTTTATCACCTACTTCTATCCTATTTTACACGAGTTGTTAACAATATGCGTCGCCCTCACTGTAACCACACCTTTCCCTGTCAGTAGCAGACAGCGGCAGTGCCGTGAAATATCGAGCGCGCCGGTGACACTTCTGAAAGAAATCTGCGTTTGATGACTGACTTTATTGGACCATCGTTTGGTACACGGTAACCTTTAAAATTGCTCGAAATGAATTTTCCTTTGAAAATAAAATACAAATTGATTTTTATTAAGGCCGTCTTACAATAAATGCGGTGGTTATAGACTCCGATCCGTTCAGGAGAATGTATTCACACTGTTTCCCGCAATGAGCAGGATTGGCAGAGGGAACCCGGAACCCTGATATTAAGACACTTCGTTTCACATTAATACCATATTTTAAGGTGTTAATATTTAATAGCAACAAAAAGGAAAAATGAAATTTCTAAGAGGCGCTATTCAATTTGTTCGTCATTTTTCTCCCAATTATCGAGACATTGCGTGTGACTGATGGAACTTAACTCCGCGCTTTGTGAGTTAGAGTGCCGAAATTAATATAATTTGAAATAAAAACAAAAAGTTATCCAAATGAGATATACAAACATATCAGTATTCCGGTCTGTCTGTCCAGTTTGGTCAAACGTTAACTCGTAGCTAACGAAAACTGACGTGTAATTATAACTTGGTTGTCACTCTACTTGTCTCATACTGGTGGAAATTTATGTAAAACTTTCATAGTGGTCAGTGACTTAGTTATATTCCATTTGAAAGATAATTTGAAGCTTAAAATTTGTTTTTTTATTTTTTATTTCAGAGGCCATCGCGGCGCGTAATGGAACATCGTATAAATGTGTGAAGCTCTAAGTTATTATTTATTAAGTTGAATACCGAGTTGAAACTAATCGCCTCGACAGCCTTTCGTACTACCGTATATTCATTAAATATCACATAACATTTAAATGGAATGAAATAAATAATTATAAAAAAAATCAATGAATTAAAATGATCGTTATCAATCGTCGTTGAATATGTGCGAGATCTAAACGAGGCATAAACTGTGTTGCCAGTTTTGAAATACCAATAAGATCGTGTTTTGAAATATAAATTTGGAAAATCGTATAAATTTAATACCTAAGCCATCAAGTGAGTCACATTTCTGACATACGGTAAAAAAATATTAGTGTTTGAATTTTGGCTTACTATTTGAAATTACTAATAACTACTTTATATACATGATATTCTTTTTTTTCAGAGCAAAATTAATATAATTTTAATTTTAATGACGATAATAGTGTAAATAAATATTACTTTAAACTTTATACATATAGATAGCTATAGTCTTGAAATGGGATTTTTTTATTATTATTTTACTTTTTATTTTTAAAATGTTATTTGTTGTTGTTAGAAAAAAATATTTTTTGATTAGGTGACATAATTGTCAGCCTTTTGTTAATGTACTCAGCTTTCTAGATTCTGAAGATATCGCATGTTGAACACAACGCTACGCTTTGCCTTGATACCAGAGTAAAGAAATTAAAATATTAAATATTTAATTTCTTTGAAATTGCCACATTTAATACGTCCGTATGTCACTTCAATGTGAAGCACGTAGCTTTTGATAAGACAACTTAATTAGTTGCAAGTTAGTTTATTCGCCCTACGTGCCTTACTATTATTTTAAATATATATCTACTTATATGTACAAATAGATATTGGATTTAGATATGGCGTTTATAGTCGCATGCTTATATCCTGTACCTGTCCTCAATGTTTTAATTCTTCTGACTGGACATTGAACCCACCACCATCGATGCTCTTATTAAAAAGTTGCACTATAGCCAAGATATTTAGGAAAGATAATTTATCAACAATCTTTATATATACAAATGAACTGCTCAAATATTTTCAAACACTCATTAAACTCGAATCCGCGCTAATTGCTGAAATGCCTAATTGCCTGCAAATTTCTAAAGAAAATCCTGAGTGAAAAATAAAACTGAAAAATTTCCGTCTTAAAAAATTGGTATGTTTTTATCTTTCTGTAGAAAACAAGTTCAGGGGTAAGTTGAAATTTCGGATATTTTTTTTTCTAATATATTTTTATAATATATATTTTTATTTCTAATATGATGAGCAGTTTGATCTTTTAGTTGAATAGTTGGAATAAGTCTAAAGTTGTGGCTTCGATTCGCGTAATTTCAACGACAATTACTTTCATGAAAAGAATTAATTAATTTTTAATTTTCGACTATATTGTCATAAAGAATACTACTATACTACTGTACAGAATTCGAACTCAAAATCAATTCAGTCACCAGACACAAGATTATATATAGATATATATAGATAGATTATATATAGATATATAGATTCTTTTCAGCTATTTCCATCTCACGATTACTGTAAACATCCGGGTCGCTTATATTGAAACGGCCCACAAAAATATTCCGCCTGGCCTACTTCACCTTACAATGAGAGAAGATTCCGCTAAGTACGTACAATTATATTTGCTTCTTCTTCAAGAGATGCTCGAGTTGTCGTCGTGAATTGTGGCTAATTCTAGTAGATTTTTGTATGAATTGAGTTATATAAAAGTTAAATGTTTCTTGTAAGTTTATTTATAATATATATAGTAGCGTAATCAGAGGAAACCTGGGGAACATAGTGTTGAGTTGAGTGGCGGGAGCCAACGCCGCTCTGCCATAATATGTTCTCCACTTAGTAAATGAAGATTAAGCCGTAAAGTAAAAAAAATATTATAAACGTCTACTCATCTAAACATATTTTGAGAAATAAAAATATTTTCCGGTATCCCGTATATTCCCCAGGCATTGTCTAAGTTTCAAGAGATTTATGTTGAGTTACAAAATATTAAATATTTAACACGACTGCCTCATTAATAGAAGGAAAACTAAAAAAAAATATGGAAAAAAAGTGATTCAGAGAATTCTAAAAAGGATTTAATATCGTGGCTTGAGCGTTAGTCGAAACTTGGTAGCAAGTTGCGTAAATCTCCTTTATCTGACCGACCCCTGTCGCTTCCCTTTGTTATTACATACGGCTCTATTCTAGATATAGTACGTAAATGTAACTTTGCGTAGCTTATATCTTTTTTATTTTCCTCCTGTATCCCGATAGCAGGATCTAGAGGGAACTTAGTGTTAAGACACTCCTCACTTTCCAAAAAATTGGGTGTAGTGAAACTCTACGCTTGCATTTTGTCTTGTTACTACAGCGAAGAAATAGAAACAATAAATATCTCCGAGTGTAAATTTGAGACAGTTGTATTTATAGTTAATAGCTGTGCCACTGCTTCACAATGGCCTCAATAAGTAATAAAAATATTTTTTATTTAAATACACGTGACCTATTTCTAGTTTTTGCCAATATTTAATTCAACATATCCATAGTAATAAAACTAAAAACAACAAAAAAATCTTTAATAATAACAATTAAATCGATCCAGATTCCCCAAACATCAATTTATCCACCAAATTTATACACAAAATAATTTAATTAAACCGTCTCGTAGACAGAATGCCCTTCTAGCTGTAAGAAACGCGCGGGTCGCAGATTTACAGTATCCCTTCTACATAAATTACACAGTGATAGTGCTGAGATTGATTTTGTTAACGAAAGGGAAAGCCTTATATTTGTCATGTGAACCAGAAAATTAGACGGGAAATTGGCTATTGTCTTTTCTTTTTGTTTTCTTTTTATTAGTTGCACACTGTATCCCGCATATATATGGGTAGGCAGAGGGAACCTAGTTTTAAGATACTCAGTTCCCCATAATTAATATTTCATTACTCGGAGTGGAAATCTAATCTACGACTGTCATTTTTATATCGATACGTTTATACCGTTGTGCCACGGCAGCCTCAACTATACAGGCTGGAAGCGTCTGCGTTTCTTTTATGGGAGCAGTATACAGGGATAGACATTTCAAAATCATAACTAAAAAAATAATTAAGATACGATACATCAACAGCATTTTTTGTTCATTTTACGATGTTTATACATAATGTATTACGAGTAACGCAGTTACGAATAGATACCAATAACGAAAACACTTATTACTACAAAAATACCACAAATGGTTAAACAACTTTGAATTTTGTCGCAACAAAGCCATCCGTGAAGCCTCCATGAATGAGGCGTATGCAGCGCCGTCCCTGCGGATAGGTTTATGTTTTCGTGCGTCGTTCTTAACAAACGGCGTTTTATTTTTAAAGTATAATTTTATTATTTTTTTTGCTTGTAAAAATCACTTTTTCATTTTTGGAAAAATCTATTGTGTTGTAATATTGTTAGGCTTTTGTAGAGTAGTTAAAAATGTACTTTTCTTTAAAGTTGTGATGACAAAAACAATCTGTATTTTTTATATCTATTATTTAATTTTATTTCGTATTAATCGATATCTAAAGTTAAATATCTATCTAATCTAAGGAAATATTTTCTTCCAAATAAGTATAACTAGCTTAGTTACTGTTCGCTGAAAAGAGCCATTATTTATAGTTACGTACGCCATAGGAAACTCAAATAAAATATTTTTTTTACTGTTTCCTGTATAAAAAATATCCCATAAGTAACAACGTTCCAAGTGCGAAATAAACTCTTCCGGCGATTATCGACACGCTCTTTCCAATCGCTATAACTATCATTGATTTATCCTTCTGCTCAAATATTAAACCAAATCAACAAAGTAAAAGTTACTGTATTACTAGAGAATAAAGTTTATTTTACATTACATTTTTTGTAATAACCAATATATTAGAAGTAGAAATTTGAACTACAACATAAAGTATTAGAGCTCATTTTAATTTGGACAATCGAAATTATATGTAAGGAAAAATGTATTAAATGACTTCTTTAGTTGAATAAATACTAGACTTTGTGTAAAACACAATAAAATTCACTTTCAATTGACTAGCAAATCCCTATGCCATGTTAATCTTTAAAAGCCGTAAGTTTTAAAATTATCTTTTTAGAAATTATACTTTAACTCCATGAAAATACAGTTGAGATTTACAGATTTTGTATTTACGTTAGGTGTTAATCGTTCCAAAGGCAATATATGCCTTTGGGTATCAGTACCGTCGTATATCGGATTTAAGGAGATACCCATGTGAAAATAAGAGATCCTAAAAGCCAAATGTTTTAAATGAAAATAGACTCTAAATTCAGTTATTAAAGCTTATATTTATTTGAAATATGATTGCAACTTATAAAAATCCTTCATATTACATACCACATTCGTTATTTTTTATTTTTATTACAAAGTGTTCTTTATTTTGAAGCTAGGCTTTGTAGCCGTGTAGTGTCCGTATTACATTCTTGTACCGAATAAGGTTTGGTTAGAGATTTGACTCTAAATTGCTTACAAAATGCAGTTTAAAAACGAAATTATATAAATTTAAATTTTTATGATAATAGTCTGACGACATTAGTATTTAAGTTTTATTAGTAGGTTTGGAATTTACGAATAAGTCGTTAGTTTGCATAAAAATAATACTAATAGTCTTACATAGGACAATCACCACCACCACCAGCACTCGTTTGAGAATCCTTTGAGCATCCTTTTAAGGTCCACTCATCACATCACATCATAAAATCGTATCGAAACTTTCATCCTTGACCAATGTCAGGATTTTGCGGAAAGTGAGAAAAAGATATGCTTTACAAGAACAGTGTCTTAACACCAGGTTATCAGGTTCTCCTGCCTACCCTGCTATGTGTGGAATAAGCTAAATAAAAAAATAGCATGTTTTGTATTTAAACAAGTTTAACGATTGTTCACGTTAAATAATTAATAAAAAAAAGAAAAAAAAAACAAAATTAAGAAAGCAACTAACTAGTTAACTGACTGTTTGCAAGTAAAATACCTAGATTCGGTCAAATAAATGCAATCTAACTAAAACCGCATTTTTAAATGTTTATCTAAGCTGGAAGTGGAACAAATTTTAGTTACTTCAATTACTCTTTTAAGCTCAAGTGAGATTTTGATTTCCCCACGTTTTGTGAATTTTGATTTTCTTGTTTTTTAAATTGTAAGCTATAAAGTTATGATAAATTTTATGGTTTTACATATAAATGTTATTAAACATAATCTACAACTCTATATATAAAACTCCAGATTTTAACAAATAAAAATATGAGCTTAATACTAGGTTCCCTGATATGATTTTTAAAGCTTTGAAAATTTACCCTTTTTACAATGTAAGTTAAGGCCATTAAAAATAGAGTGGTTTACTATTAAATTCTTATATATAAGAGATCTCTCTCTCTCTCTCTCTCTCACTCTGTGTGTATTGGACTAACGATAAAAAAATGGAGGGACTTCCACAAACGCTTTCCTATATATAAATAAGAATATTGAAATACGTAGGTGAACCCTTCCGAGGCCAGAAGTGATAAAAACGCAAATGAAACTCTTACAGCAAATACGCACAGTAAGTTGTGGAATGTGGGGCATAAACGCTCTCACTGTTACTTGTTACACTTCGAGACAGCTTAAATGGACGCCCGGGATATTTTTTTTTTCAATTTTTTATTCTTACTATACTTTTTTTATTATTTTATTTTGTTGGTTTTGTATTGTTTTTGAGTTTGTTCGGGTGAACGCTTTAAGTTCAGAAAAAAATGGCTTAAATTTGAATGTTTTATATTTGATTCTGATTTAAATGTAGATAACTATAAAAATAAATAATAAATATACTAAAAATAAATAAAATATAATAAATAAATTACAAATGTAATTTAAGGCGCAGATATAACAAATACTAGGTTAATCAGTATGTTAGCGTTAGATTTCTTCTGTCTATCCTGTCATACGAGAAAAAAACGTGAAACCGAAAAAAATACTTATAACATTATTTTTACGTTAATTCTGCAAGTGAGTGCAGACGTCTTTACTTGTAACCCTCAGCGGGTCAAGGAGCCCGCGTGACAGATGTAAGGGCACGTCCAAATGTGGCGTTTGTTTTTGCTTACTTTATTGATGTTTCATATTATTACTAAAAATATATTTTGTTACATATTTTTAAAAAATATGTTCTTAATATCCATCACACTAAATAATCCTATACTTTATTCTATTGGCACAACGGTTGTAGGTTCGATACTCGTTCGGAGAAATTAATAATGTTCATTTCCTCGCTCTAGTAAGAAGATTAACTGTTTCGTTGTGATCTGCCACCCAACAGCCAGTGTCTTGCAAATTTATGGTGCGCGTAGAATGGAGTGTTTACAGACTAGTTTCCCTTCTTCTATCCTGTTATAACCGGGAAAGAACGTGAAAAAGCATTTTTTTACTAAGTCTATATGAAAAAGTACCCTAAACCACGCGTAGCAGTTAAGTACAGGCGGCTCAGGTGTGAGGGCGTTAGGGTGAACTAGTTTCCTTTCTCCCGACAAGTGTTCAGAGATTTTTTTGTAACGTTTTCATGTCATTTAGACAGGTGCTGAAGTACTGAAAGGTGAGATTTGGGGATTTTTCTGTCAGAATATATCGTTGTTGTGCTCGCGTTTATTTTTTTACTTTTGATGTAATTTTGTAAGTCTGTGTGATTATGCATTTTGTATTCTAGTCAAAAAAAATGCCATTTGTTAGGTTTTTTTATTTTATTTAAACTGTTTTTTAACTGTTTCAGTTAGTGTTACCAACATACTCTATACCAATCATAGCAAGGTTGGCACAAGGAATTTAATAGGAAAATATTTAGGTGTTCCGTTCCCCTTTGAAACACGAAACTTAATACCGCGCTCTCATAGTTACAAGAGTGAGGAAATAAAATTGATAGTATAAATTTTATATATTGTATACAAATGAAAATACATATGATCAAACCCCTGAACGGGTATTAGAACCTACAACCGTCGTGTTAACATTCAACAGTTCTACTGCGCCACAACGGCCTCATTAATTATCAATACTTCTTAATGATGTAACTAAATCTAATGTTGTTTTTATACAAGGAATTTTCTTAAGGATTCTTAAGATCGTCTCTTAATTACTTGCGTCTAAAATGTTATAATATCTATAGACAAGTTTATCATTAGATTGGCACACTTGGTTTTACGGGACGGGACGGGATAAATAAAGATACATATTTTGAATATATTTCATTGAGTTTTTTTTTATTTTGAATTCATTTTGATGTGGCTTCTTTGTTTCTATTTACTCAGTGACTGTCTGGCAACGTACAGATGAAACAACCAGATTCAGAAAGTTGAGATTTGGCATGTACCCTATTTACATGTAGAGGCCATAGGGCGCAGTGGCACTACGGTGTGACTGTAACGCGACTGTTGTGGGTTCGAGTTGGGGACTCGAGGAAGTGAAATATTTATTTACGTTTATATTTCCATTTCTTCGCTCTGCTGTCGGCGTTGAGTTCTACCACTCAACACGTAATGCCTCCAAAATTCGACAGAAAGTGGGCAACGGAGTGTCTTAACACTAGGTAGGCCTTAATATTTTTATTTTTTATTTTACGTCCTAAAGCACAAACAAAATAGCAGGCGACAGCTAGTCTATTTATAAAATTGTAAGTATATAAAAATGAATGTGAGCGACAACGTGTGAACAGGTGACAAAATTGTGTGTAAGGCTGAAGTCGTATCTTTTTACTGCTATGTCCTTAGTCTCGCTATTCACTTTATTGAAATATTTAAATACGATTGTATCTTGTTACTTCAACATGGTTTCACGCTGTATCCCTCATTTATCAGGGTATGCAGAGGGAACCTGGTGTTAAGGCACGTCGTTCCCAACTTTCTGCTCTTTTACTCTTTTTACTGCTCTTTCTACTCTTTTCTTAGCTGTGTGACGGCAACAAAGTGTAATATAATGTAAAAATAAAAAATCGAATAGCCTCCTATCTTCTAATTTAGCCATTATACCGTAAGGTCGTTAACTAAATCGTGTCACATCAAAGCCATCCATTTGTCCAGTTAATACCTAATACAAGAGGATTTGAATCGAACGTGACCTAGATGACCTAGCCCTAACGACCTGTACGGTAACCGGTAAGTGATGCCTCGACTGCAGGAGCTTTAGGGTAAATAGTTATATGAATAGCATTTTGAAATAAAAAGCTTAATATATAACTTCAAGCTAAAGCAGATTAGATGGAAGCTAGTATCAACACATTCTATTCCCAACTGTCAACTCATTGAGTGGCGGAAATAGCTTCGTTCTCCACTTTTAACCTATAATACTCATGATATGTGACGAGTAGTGACTTGCCTTGTTACAAAAAATAATTCAAATATTCAACATTAAAACAGACATAAAATATGTTGTTTTCATCTTTATTTATTTTCTTTATTTTTTCTAATGATACATTTATATATTTATCTATACATTATAATAGATACAAAACAATCTACATAACTAGATTTACGATGTACGGGGGGGGGGGGGGGGGCTCCGTCAGGCTAATTGATGGTAATCACTTAACAACTGTCAGCCGCACGCACTCGTGACTCGCCGCTCATATAATTATATTATTGCCATCGAATCGGATTTGTGTAAGCGCGTGTTTCGTATTTATTATGATTATACGTGATAATGTTATATAAATTTTGGCTATCAATATATTTATATAATAATACAAATAATCTAGATTTTTATATAAAAAAAATGATATTTCTTCTGAAAGGATTAATTTGAGCTGAAAGGAACCAGAAAATGGGAAAATATAAGCCATGGAACGAGGTAAGCCTCTTAGCTGACACTAGTTGTTGCCTAAGATTTTACTTCAGATTACGAACACGTTTATAGTAATATCATAAAGCAGATTTCGTTTGGTCTATCGCGGTAGGCTCGAGAACTTTTGTTAAAATTATAGGTAACTACTATTAATTCACAAATCATAGTAGATTTTTCTTAAATATATTAATAATATTTTCATCTGTATGCCAGTCGTGGCGCAGTGGCACACTTGCAACTGTAAACCTGACAGGCTGTAGGCTTAATTTCTACTTGAGGCAAAGAAATAATTAATATATTTTTTTTCCCCGCTTTGGTAACGAGGCAAAGCGCGGGGTTGAATTCCGCCACTAACACGTTTCCAGAATTAGAAATGAAATACAAAATATAGACATCAATTACAGAAGAGAGAACAGTGGCCACTTACTGTCGGTCTTTAATAATTAATTTGATTTCATTAAAGTTTTATAGTAGCTCACTAGTATATACGAGTGTAAAATTTTATTTAAATCCGTTCAACAGTTTCTGCATAATTGAGTTTAATACGTTGAAATATATTGTAAATTATGAGAATTTATAATAGTAACGGGATAATACAGACAGACAGATATTTCTATTTAATTATATAGAAAATTCTATTACTAAGTAGAACTTTTATAAGCTGGTGTAAAGTCGTCCTGTCTCTCGCCTTCTACAGTAAAAATGACTTCACATGTAGGCAATTCAAATAAAAAGGAAAAATAAACCGTTTTATGCTTCTTCCTTTATAGAAATGCAAGGAAGAACCTAGTTACCTAACATCTTCTCAAATAAAACTCATTACAGTACATTTAATATATCTACAAAAAACAACGTATATATAAATTATATACATATTGAAATATATACTATACATACTAAAATATATTGAAATTTGAATCCTTTATATTGAAATAGATACAAACCTCGCTACTGTATTACGATTGCGAACTTAATTTTCAGTTCAAATAAAGTGCTTCTGCACTTATTGACATAGTTTAAGTAAGTCTCATGGAAGCTTAAGAAGGTAGTACCAACATTACCGTTATAAATAGAGTAGATAGTTGTGATTTAATATGCAAATCGGATTTATATTAGTTTTTCATAAATATGGCCGTGATGCAGTAGCACAGGTTCTGGTTGTAAACACGACGGTTGTGGGTTCGATTCCCACTTATTTTACTTTCTCGCTACAAAGCAAAAATTATAAATATAATGAAATCAAAACACTAAATTCCTCATGAGCGGGACGCAGCATGAAGGCAAAAAAGTAAATAATTTTAATTCATTTTAGGTTCACATAATTATCTATTTCATAATTGCAGGGTAGGAAGGTTTTATATTATATATTGTTTTTTATTTTTATAATAATTTGAAAATTATTCGACATATAAAAATTGTTCGATAACTATCCCATCTTTTTTATTTTTATTATTTTATTATTCCTTGAGTCGTAGTCGATACTGGCTTAGCTAGTTTTAGATATTCACAAGCTACAGGACCTTCGACACCCATTTAGTGGAAGTGCCGATAACGCTGTCATTTGACGAGCAATCAGAATTATACAGCCTTCTGTCCGTAACGACTGTCATTTATGTTAGATTGGCAAGTAGAACGGACTGACTTTGTCCTTCTAAGGATGTAGCTTTTAAGTTATTCATAGAATTAAGTGACATATCTTTCCGTTCTCTGTCAATAATTCTAGTAATAAAAGCAACTATTAAGTCGCTCGTCTATTTTTTTTAGAGGAATTGCCTTCTAAGCCTATGGTTAACCATAGGACGGGCTGACAATAAAGACTTTTTATTCTATTTATATGTGCAAGCTTATATATATTATATTTACATGAATAAAAATAAATTTTACTGTTACACACGGCCATATAAACTAATATAAGTAATATATATGGAAGTTATATCAGTTAGGTTCTTTAGTAAAGTGCGATTTTGGACGAGTCATTGTACCCACTATATTTTGATTTTATACGCAACGTCTGTAATTCTGAAAGCTTTTGGTTCGTTTCCCATTCGAGGAATTATTTTCACTTTCACTCTGTGGTGGGACTAAGTGTGGCGTTGAGTTCCATTGTATTTAGCACAGAGTAAGGTCTTGGCAGTCGGCTATCTCCATCTGCCGGAATAAAACTCCGGAACTTTACTCCGGAATAAAATGGAAATCTTAAAAACATATGCATAATATATTACAAAAAGATATTGTCAAGAATATATCACTGTCAGTATCATACGGTTACGTGACAGCGTAACGTCAGTCCGTTTTTCAGTATGATAATACGATATAAGGAGATCGTTTTCGTAAAAGTGGATAAAATACTTAATACTTATGTCTAATTATATTGAAACAAGCTTTTCAGGTATTTTTTACACTTTCTAACATATCTATCTAATGAGGAGGAGCTGAAATTTGAATTGGTGTAGTCTTTTTGGTGGTTTTTTGGGTAAGCCTTCCTTACTAAGGTTTTTTGACCGTATAAATACAAATGTTTAATTCCTAAATATAGTTAATATCAATAATAATATATCTAAAATATACTTTTTTTCAGCTTTAACTAAATATAACAAATCGTAATAAGGCTTTCTAAATTCAGCGAAATCACATCACAAATAATACGGAGCTCAGAGATAGAGTACAATAAAGGGTTCGAAAAGTTTTTATTTATTCCTACGTATTACATAGATTCCGGAAGTTTTTGGCCTATGCTAATTTCTGTGCTTGACCCGTTTGTAGGGTAGCTATGATAATACGACCTACACATATTTTAATTTTTTTCACTGTCATGCTGCATCCCGCATTTAGCATAGTAGTCAGAGGGAATATAGTGTTGAAACACTTCATTCTCCACCTACCGTCAAATTTTCTAGGCATTCTGAGTTGAGTGGTGGAACTCAACGACGTGCTTTTACTTTGATTCCAGAGTGAAGAAATTAAAAACATTAATAAATAAAAATTGCCCTGCTGCTTTTCTCATTTTTCAGTCTAATGAGATAAATGTAAAGAAAATAAAACTATATTCTTTTTTTATAGGGTTTTTTTTATTACAAGATCTATCAATATATACTATCCTAAAAAAAAAAACACTCCAAATAGTATTACTAGCAAACTAATTTTACCAGACACTCGTATTTTCCAAAGCAAAGTAAACTACTTACATATATTAGAGCCCTTATAGTGGGTAGAGATTACAAAGAAAAATAAACTTCCAGTACTTTCTGTACAATTACGTATCGGTTTCGTTTGTTTAGGCGGTGGGGGCAATTTGCAATCAGTTGAAAGGATTGTCTATATGCGGAAAGCTATATATTCATATGTGTCTGGCTACTTACGTGTAAGTACTCGTGAACTATATAGAAAAATAGATTAAGTATGAAAAGAAGCTAGTAATAGCAAGCAAGGGTACACGTATATACATATTAATTGGGGAAGTAACTTAATGGAAAACGACTATCTAAGCACTAGGTTCCCGAGTTATGATATGCCTACCCTGCTATTTGTGGGATACAGTGTAAAGCTGAAAATAAAACCTTTCCAACCGGTAGTTTTTTACATTAGCGCATTCAACCAAACGAAGTCTGTATTTTTATAATATTAGCAGTGACAACACAAGATCATAGATAAAACCGATATATTTCATTTCAGCATTAAACAAAGGGAATATACCGCGGGCAATAGTTCAATGTACATAAATTTGTATGTATGTATGCACGTATGTACATATAGCCTAAACTCAATACAAGCTTATTATGTTTGTTATTTGCCTTATCGCTATTCGCTATCTAACGCGGATTAACTGCTGTCGAGGGACGAGAGATAGTTCAAATTTAATTTCAGTTAAATATTTGATATTATACTTTATTTAATACATTTTAGCTTAGTGGTAATTTAATTCTGTTAATAAGGCGATTCGATAATGTATGTAACTACTGTAATTCTAGTAAATAAAGAGTCTTTGCTATATGCTAAGCATAATGCAGCATGAACAACTGAGCATGAAAAAATAGGTGTTAAGTTATATATTACATTTATTTTTGCTATATAATTATTACATAGTTTTATTTCTCCGTCATGGCGCAGCGGCACAGCCAGGGACCGTAAACGCGACGGTTGTGGGTTCAAGTCCAAATTGGGAGATGGAGTTATTTTGTAGTTTTTCGCTCTGGTTATAAGACGAAGCCCGGCGTGCAACACGCAATTTTGATAATTTTGGCTAAAAACAAGCAATAGACTGTATTAACACTAGATTCCCTGTGTCTAGCCTGCGGGATGCGGGATGCAGCGTAAAACTGAACAAGAAAGTATATAATTATATATATATAATTATGAAAAATTATTAAAAACATGTTTCAAATTTTATAAAGTTGTTCAGGTTAAAATTTTGGTCAAAAACTTCGCTTACCACAGCGTTGGCTGATATTTTGACAGCAATTGCCGCAAGCAAAAACATTTGTTCGCTTTAATACCAATATAATCAAATTACATGTTAACAGTTATTTTTTTTACAGTTATATTAAAGGCTAACGCGGTGCGACTATAAAGGCGACTGCTGTGGGTTCCATTCCCACTCGGGGTATTAAAATATTTAATATTTTCATTTACTTACTCTGGTATCGAGGCGAAGCGCGGATATCGATAGATTTCAAAAAATCAAATACCTACACATACCTATTTAACTATTCCTATCAAAAAGTGGCAATGATCGCTTAATAATAAGGCAGCCTGCTATATCTTCAAATTATAACATAGCTACGTTTTTACTGTTTTCCTATAGTTTATAGTGTACAATAAATTATTTTGATTGATTTAATATTAAATTTAGGCAGAGTCGAATCAAAATTTAAATATAATTGAGATTTTATTAAGTAATTACCTCCCGTATATAGCACTGAGGGGAACCTATTGTTAAGCGCTACGGAGTATCCGTTCTCCATTTTCTGCCAAATTCTAGATGCATTACGTGTTGAAAGGCGGAACTAAACGCCACACATTTTATTATCAGAGCGAAGAAATGCAAAATTTTGAACAAATATTTCATACCCCGAGTGGAAATCAAACTCACAAACGTCGGGTTGATCATACGCTTGCACCACTGCGCCAAGACAGCTTCGAAATAATCAAAATTCATTTAACGATATTTCATTCGCAAACAATTCGATTGAACGTGAGCATTATTAAATTCACATTACGCGTCAGTTGACTCGATTATTAAATCTCAAGCACTTTTTATATTGTTGTTTTGTAATACGATACGGTTTAAATTAATCCAATTATTGTTGAGGCGGTCATGGCGCAGTGGTGCAATTATATATGAGTAATCGTGAGTTCGATTCCCACTCGGGGGAGTAGTTGGTTTGATTTTAACACCCTATTCTGTTTTAGATATCGATTAAGAAATTACGACATGGTTCTAGGTGCTATGCCAGAAATTATTTTGCATTGAAAATAAAAAATATCTACATAACCCAGCCATTTTGGTAGAGGTTTCTCACACACTGTCCTATATTCGAGACACTGGGTGTTAAGTGGCGGCAATTAACGCCGCGTTTTGTCAGCTCACTAGAACATGGAAACGAAAATATTATATTTCTTCGATTGGGAATCGAATCGATCGACAACCATCGCGTTTGCAGTCTTCCGTTTTTATAACACAGTGTCTCTTTAGTAGAATTGATTCTTAACATTTAAACTTTTAATACAGCTTTAGATCAATGAAAAACTCGTAACAGTATCGTAGAATAGAATTGTATTGTAACAAGAAGATATTTCCCATCTGGCGCGAGTGTGAAAAACCTCCTTGATGGCACGTTGGTACTCTGGCTCCACGCCAGCCTCCAAATCAACTTCGTTATTACAAATTTTTATATTTATATTATATATTAGATGTTATATTGAAGTGTGAAAGATATTATGTTATATATATATATATATATATGTTTGTAAAATTTCACGCTTTCTCCCGCATGTAGCGTGGTACGCAGGGAGAATCTAGTGTTAAGACACTATTTTATTGTGTATACTAAAGATATTATGTATTCAGTAGCGGAAACTTGGACTTTTCTATGAGAAACCCCGTGCCAGTTTACCTCGGTGCAAATGGTATACTAAAAGAAATTAAATACTTATTCAATAAATATGCCTATTTACAAAAATCAATGAATGTGCTGAAATATATTATCCACTAATTATCGAGAAAAATATATAATATCACTATCATAAATATTCAGATTAAATTAAGTCTTGATATAATTTTTTAGCTGTAAACATGCGCAGTAATAAATTTACATTTCATCGCGACATTTAAAATTGATCGTCCACTTTACGACTGCTAAAATTGTAGCTTTGGATGAATTGTGATACTATAATATAGTAGCGACCAGCGTGCGGCTTCGCCTACAGTTCTTTACTTAAAATGTAGCCTACGTGCTATTATTATGTAATATATAAGTTTGATTTAAATTCGTTTAGTAGTTTTTGCGAGAAAGTGGAACAAATATAAATTCTTATAAACTTTCACATTCACTATATTAGTAGGATACGTACTTACCCACATTTCATGTTGTTTTCACGTTCTCGTAGGAATGCAGCCCACAAGGATGCTTTGAGTTTTGGACACCTGACCACATGCCACTGACTCTATAAATCTGTAATAGTAATTGGCTCAATGATTTTTCTAGATTTCTCTAGGGATTAAATGAAGAAAATCAAAATATAATTTTCAAAATCATGTATATTTTCTGTCAGAGGCCAGTCCTGGCGCAGGGGCTCAAAATGTGACTGTAAACGCTATAGGTCATGGGTTCAATCCCCATTCGAGAAACTTAAACATTTAATATTTTCATTTCTTCGTTCCTATGTATACGAAAAGCGCGGCGTTGAGATCCGTCACTCAACACGCAATGCCCCAGGAATCCTGTCTTAACACATTATATATTGTCTTAACAGTGTGACAAAATGCACAACTATTTCTAGAAACTAAAATGGCACACAAAGGAATACTGTATAGAAGTCACGTGACAAAATATCCTTTGACACTCAACTCCAAAGAAGTTATAGTAACGAGTGAGTTTAATTTTTGAGTTTAATTTGAGAGAGCTTTGTTCAAAATTAAAGTAGATTCACTTTTTTCCCATTAAAAGGGTAAGCTGAGGGAACCTGATGTTAAAACACTTTGTTCACCATGAAACGTCCAATTATCCAGATATTGAGTGTTCATTGGCAGAAATGAATGCTGCGCATGGTCTGATGATGATTTTATATATTTTTTTTTAAATTATCAAATTATCGTCGATCGATAGGCCGTCGTGGCGCGAGAACATATAATAGCGTGTTGTGTGTACACGCGACGGTTGCGGATTCGCTACTCACTCGAAGGAATTAATTAATTAATACTTTCACGCTTATTCAAAGGCCGCCCTTTGAATAAGCGTGTTTAACAAGTTTTTGCTATAATAGAAGTTTTATATCGATTTTGAGGCTTTCGAAAAATAATTTTATATTACTTGGTATTGAACGATACAGTTTTCATTGGAAGAATCATAATGGGATTTTTCTTCGAAATTTGTTAATAATGTTCCAATAAAAAATCTAAGTATATTTGTGATAGAAGCAATTTCATACTTACTGAAGTACTCATTTATTTTCTTTTCATAAAAATAATAAATTGTGTATGTTTAGGTATTTAATTTAGAAGTTAAATTTGCTCATAAGCTTTTATGACTTTTTTTAAAGATTAATTAAAAAAACTTACATATAATTTAAATATGATTTAAAATATTTCCGGTTGAATTGATATTTTGAACGAATATATTTATACGTTATATAGATTAAATGCGAGAATAGAACGTCTCATTTTTCTAATTTATTTGTTTTAATATGAGGACTCTTTGGAGGGCGTTCGTAAAGAGGTTGAAGACAGTAGACGTGACATGACATTGTAATGGTACTGTGACTACAATTAACATTGCCTTGTAACTGTTACTAAAAAGTCTCCTATGTCTATTTTCTATTTTTTTAATAGATTATAATAAAATAACAAAATATATGTAATCTGTTTTAAACTATACGCCGTGTATACCATGTAATGAAATATTATATTAACGAGACCGTGTCGTTCTCGTTAAGTAAAATTGAAAAAGCGACAATGCAATTTACAATAAAGTATAATATGAATAAATATAAGGCCGTTGTGGCGCAGCGTCTGAACGTAACCGCGAGATTCTGTGTTAGATTCCAAACAGGAGGAAGCAATTATTTTCATTTTGTCGCTGTAGCAAGAACATAAAGCGCGGGTTTGATTTCCCTCTTTCAACACGCACTGTCAAAAATTAGGCGGCGGGCGAGGAGCAGAGTGCCTTGTGTAGTTTTATATGCGGGATACAGCGTGAAGTGAAATATTTATAAATAAAATGCAGTATATTTTATTATATTATATTATAAATATACAATTTTAAATACGCTTCTATCGCGATCGTACATTCTAAGCGAGCATTACAACCTCACGTAATACATTAGGCCACGCGACACACCGCCCACGCCGCCGTGCATCGACGTACTCGTAGAGGACGTGTTATGACATGTGATGACTTTCTGAATATTCTGTATTCTATCATGTTATATGATATGATATTGTGTTTATATTGACAGATACGTGTTCAATAGTTTCATACAGTGATGAGATGAGACAAGATCTGTTTACTACTTTTTCTTTATAATCATTATCTTCTACAAAATTTCCTTATTTATTCTAAAATAAAGGATTAATAATGTCTGAAGTGTTTTCGTGTAATAACAATAATATAATTAATATGAAATATTTTATCTAGAATGGGAATCGAACCTACAACCTGTCGCGTTTACACTCCCATACTTGTCTACGACTTGCGGCCGGCGCTACGACTGGTACGGCACAGATAATTAATAAACAATAAAATGAACAGCAAAGTGAGTTCATATTTCAGCATTATTTTTTATGTAACGGTATTTTCCAATTTAATTAAGCACTTAACCAATCAATTACTGTTGAATTGCTCATTTACTTAGAAACGTCAGTTTAGTACAATACTATAGAAAATTTATATGTAGTAAAAAATCAACATGCCGAATATTCATCTTCATTTGCATAGTAATTTAAAATTTTCCATTGTAGAACTTTAAAAGAGTATTCATGTTATACAAATGTAACCTATATATTAAAAAAAATTACCGTTCTACGTTCTTCTACGTAAAGCTGCCTTCCGAGCTGGTAATAGCGACATAATAGCGTCATAATAATGGCTTGAAAAAACATATTTCTTTTCTTTTTTTAGCTTCACGCTGTAACCCGCATTTTAGCGGGGTAAGCGGAGGGAACTTGTTGTAGAGATACGCCGATCCACACATTTTCGAAATCGTCGTTGGCATAAGAATGTGATTGTAAGCGTGTAGCTTGCGGGTTCGATTCCAGCGCTCTGGTAGCAAAGCATAGTTGAGACGCGCAAATTTAGACACTTCGATCTCTACTTTGTACCCAATGTTTCAAACAGTGCTTGTCAAAAAACGGAACTTAACGCCACTATTTTTTTATTCCTATTAAAGAATAATAAAAATAATTAGAAAAACAAGAATTCCTTCAAGTGGTAATAGGTCACACGTTGTCTTCACCACAACGGTGTCACCCAGGTTCCATGTAACAATAATTCCTCAGTTAAAACCCGACTATATATAGATCTAGATCTAAATCTAGATCTTAATGGATAACTATCTGAGCGAGAATTGATGGAACGTCGCACTAACCGACAGACGACGTGAAGACTGATTGGAACTAAGCTAGGCTTAGTGTTACTAGAGATCTGGAGTTATAGGATTTGGAATACATTTTAAGTTACAAATCTGAATTAATCGTTATAATATTTCTTTTTTTGATAATTAATATATTATTTTTTTATTTATTTTTTGTTTACTAGAACACAATGAAAGAACCATTCAATAGCAATTTGTAAATAATTTCTTTTGTTTTGGTCAAAAGTGCAATTTTCGAATTCTTGGAATATTTTTTTACATAGTTGTGGTTTTTAATTCGAACATATCGCTCTTACTTTAATTGTTTCATATTGCCTCGACGACTTATTTAATAGATTATATTAAATATCTCATTCTAACTAAGCCCTATAATTAAATATTTGTATAAAAACAATTTAGTTACCGAATACAAAGTAAAATATTATTGACAGAATACTTATTTTTAAAATTAAATGTAAAAAAAAAATATATTATTATTATATTTTTTTCACTACCAATATACTCTACAACAGATAATCCAAAGTTCGATTACGGCTCAGATTCGAAACATATCGTCGTTATAGTCGGTTCGAACCTACAACGATCATCTTTCAGTCGAATCCTGTCCCACTAAATCATGATTATCTTGGAATATTTATTGAGTTTAATATCCACAATATACATACTTGTCACCAGTTTTTTGAAGTAGTGGCCCTTGCCACTACGTTTCGCATTAGGTAATGCCGGGCCCCGGTGCCCTTTATCTCCACCTTAAAGGCTGGCAACGCACCTGTGGCTCCTCTGGTGTTGCACGGGGTCGTGGGCGGCGGTGATCACTTACCATCAGGTGACCCGAATGCTCGTTTGCCTTGTCCTCTCCCATAAAAAAAAGAAAAGTTTCTTTGACAAATGGCTAATGGAGAATCAATCGAAGAATCAAAATGTAAACCATTATTTATACTTTGTATTAATTTGAGATTTTATTTGAGTCGTGAAATTTTTAAAGTCGTAAACGAAATGTATGCAGTTAACTGTTTCATATTTAAATAGTTTTAATTTGTGTGTGCGTATGTGTATGGTTCCGTAGCCAAATTAAATTTCAGTTTATAGACATTTATCTCGGATAATACTTAATTGAACAAAATGTAATGAAATTTTGAAAAGAAATAAAATTTTGTCTGAAAACAGTCTCACGCACTTTCCTGCATAGCGGTATAGCGGTATAGAAGAGAACCGAGTGTTCCCAATTTTTCAGACAATGCGGGTTTAGTGGCAGAAATCAACGCTGTGCTATGTCTTGTTGCCAGAGCGAGGAAATCAAAATAATTTATGGAATGGAAATCGAATTCATAACCATGGCATTTATAGTCTTTTATACTCATTTTATATACTGTTTTTCCTGTTTCATTAATAAAGTTAGTGAGAGTGAGTAAATAAAGACGGGAGTTCAAGAGGTCGCACGTACCCGTCCCCTATAAATTACATTTATATAGTTGCAATATCTATGTATCTATCTATCTTGCTTGTTGACACGAATTCCCTTTTTGCTTTGATCAGCTAAATCTAAGACAGTACTATTTATTTTCAAATGTTGCCAAAACACTGTTTGGTTTGGATACAAAGTGATAACTCATTAAGCGAGATCGTTTCAGACTAAGATGTTCTTCCCGTGGTGGGGTTACTACGGGATTTTAAGGTTCCCCCCCCCCCCCCCCCCCCTCCGTACTTCTAGTCAGGCAGAGGGTGTTAAAAAACTGCCCTTTCCGTCCAACTTTCGAGACATAGCCTGATGAGGAGTGGAACTCAAGACCGAGCTGCTGGTAGACAAACTATCAGTGCGAAATCTTTTAAATAAATATTATACTACTCCCGGATGGAAATCGAACCAATGACCCGTATACAGCCAGCCGCTGTACCATGTGCCACGACAACCTCAACATGATAAAAAAATTATCATTTCTTCACACAAATCAAACAATATGTACATAGAATTTGAATATAAAATAACTATACTGTTTGTATATGTTATTTTTGCAGCGGCCTCGTTACGCGTCTACGTTATAACAGTAACTCTTTACGACTGTGAACTTCGATACGATATTCACATGTTATATCTCATTTCGAGTAAATTGTTAGAATTTCTTATTATGTTCTGTTGGTGCCAAAAAAAATTATGTATGGAACAAATAGTAATAGTGATATGGTTGAGGCCAATGTGTCGCAGTGATATCATAGGGACAAGGATTGTAAAGGAGTTTGATTTCTTCTCAGGTGAATAAATTATTTTTTCCGTTCTGGCCGACAGCATCCTCTACCTAGGTGTATTGACCCCTACGTTGCTATATAGGTACTGGATCATTTTAACGCTGTACTCCAAATATAGTAGAAAAGAGAACTCCGTCGATTTTTGAGACATTGCATATTGAATGGCGGAATTCAACATCGTGCTTTGCCTTAGTATAAGAGCGAAGAAAATTAAAATAAAAAAAAATAATAATTCATTCCTCCGAATGGAAAGGAACCTTCAACCGCAGCGTTACAGTAACGTACGCACTGTACCCATGCGCCACAACGGCCTCTTTCGTATATACATAGTATACATATATCGTCGTATTACTTTGCTCGAGTGACGCGTAGCGTCACGTAAGCAATAATGACACGTAAATCAAATTCACGTTAGCGATATGCGAATAGCTACTTACATATTATGTCAACACGAATCTTATTTACACCATGATGGTGTAAATAAGATTCGTGTCTCAGATATAAAATATTTCATGGTTATCGTTATCGTTAGCTGAACGCTGTATATCGCATATTGTTATACGCGTAAGTGTCTTGACACTATTTTTCCCTAATACTGCTCCAAAGGTGCGATATACTGCCTTTTTTCAGCTTTACGTTGCATCGAGGTGCATATACCAGGGTACGCATAGGGAACCCACTTTCCGCCGAATTCTGGAGGCGTTGCGTGTTAAGTGGCGGTATTTAATGCCGCACTTTACCTCGACACCAGAGCAAAGAAATGTAAGTACTAAATATTTCATTTCTATTACGTTTACAGTCAAACTGCAAAATTATATACGAGAGTGTCTCTAAAAAGTGGGAGGGAATCGCATAAACGAGCACTTTAACACTAGGCTCTCCTTGTCTACGCTGCTATTAAAAATATAAATTTGATACTTTTAACGATAAACCAAAATTTATACTTTTAACGATGACATACTTATAGCATAGTTTAATAGTTTTTAATATTATGCAATGAAATAATTTGTAACTAGGCTATTTTCATTTGAGGAAAATGTTAAAAGCGAAATAATATAATAAATTAGAAAAAAAAAACTAAGTCAAAACATAAAAAAAAAAATTTCCAAATGTATACACAAAATGAGATCAAATGTAAGCTTTCATGAAAAGCTTTGACGTTCATCAAAAATACGTCGACATATCCTCATAATAAAATGTACAATATCTTTGTGGACATGTCATATCAAACATGTTTTACAACCACAAGAAGATTTACTAATAAGAAAACTATTATATAGAATTTTAATACTTATTAGCAGTTAATATAGAGGTTATTATTGCTTGCTAAAATATTATCTAAGAGCTTTAATTTTGGTTTACAAGAACCTCATTCGCCCATAAAATCTGTGAATATCTATCTATACGTTTTATGCGGAACTATTCTAATGTGTAGCATCTTTTGAAATTGCTTTAACTAAATTTATTTAGTATTTTGGAAACGACTTTTTGATAAAAATTAAATTAAATCTGGCAGGCAGAGAGCTTAATTTTAAGACACTCCATTTCCCATTTACTGCGAATTTCGGTATTGCGTGTGGAGTGGCGAAACTCAACGCCGCTCCTTGCCTCGACACCGGAGCGAAGAAATGAAAGAATAAATGTAAATAAATATTTAATTTCCTCAAGTGGAGATCGAACTTCGAGCATCCAATGTCTCAAAAATATGACGAAAAGTATGGAATAGAGTATACTAACACTCGGTTCTCTGAGCCTACTCTGCTGTGCGTGGGAATACAGTGTTAAATAAATACATAAATAATATTTACTTTTTTACTTCGTGTTAGAAATTCATTTTAACATTTTCAAGAATATAAGGCTTTTTATTTCGGCATTGAAAAGATAGCTCTTTGACGTACATTTGAAAGGTAGGTCTAAATAACAGAATAAACTTTACAAATCATATCATGCTTATTCTAATGTGAAACTAAAATTATGTGAGAAAATTTTATTTCACGAATGAAACATTTTTTACTAAAATATCATATTTTAGGGTTCCTTTATTTCATTTCCTAGGCGTGTTTTTTTAAATAACCCTCCAGAATTTGGCGAAAAGGGTGGAAAGGATTAATAATTAGTTCCCAGTTTGAGTCTGCCTACTCGTGCGGGTTACAGCGTGAAGTTAAAACAAAAGAGTATCTTAACTCTAGGTTCCTTTTACTTACTTAGCAGTGTTATGCAGTAAGCAGGATGAAACCATTCAGTAAGCGGTTTATAATACTACTGTAAACCTGAATTTAGTTAGTAGTAGTTTAGTTAAAGCTTATTTAGTTGAACTTGGTAATATCAGAAAGGTTCGAATTCAATAATTATTTTTATAACGATTATAACGAATATTTATACAAACTGTATTACTTCATATTGTAGTGTTGGTGTCAAAGATATCCATTCTACCTGCGGAAACGGTTACCTGGGGGCACTTAGAGTCAGTTATGTGTCATGCACAACTCTGTATGCCACACGAGTGAAGCCACAGACGAGTAACTACTGATTAACGTAAAGAAATATATATATTACCTTATTATACTCAAAAAAACAGGCTTGTTGGCTTTCTAATATATCCAAAGTACTATGGAATTCGTAAATTTCAAAAGATTCCATACAAACATGTCAAGGTTGCAGTACTACTTTAAAACTAAATAGCCGCATATTTGTAAATTCTTTTAAAATGTATAATAATAATATTATATCTTTATAGAAAAATGTAGGATCTAGTATCATGATACACGAGTACTATATGTTGATGTCTATGTATATATGTATATACGACTATTAATATCTTGTTGGTATTTGGTAGACGCGAATGAAAACAGAGTGAAGTTAAAAAAAAGAACGAAATATTGCCAGAATAAAGTAGAAAAATTAAGATAATTTACTATTGAATTAGCAGTTTCAATTACTTGAAGGATATTATGACGGATGACATATAAACTTTTTTTAAAGAAAACATTCTTATTCAATTTTTTAAAAATATTTTTTTCATTTAAATAATTTGTATTATCATTTAGTTAAGTTATACTATATATATATATATTCAAATATATTTTCCACCCTCTTATTCTTTGGAGAAATTGAAAATAAAAATAGTTTTCTTTTTTTTCTTTTCAGCTTCACGCTGTATCCTGTAGTTTCAATACACTCCGTTCCCCACTATCCGCTAAATTCTGGAGGAATTGCGTGCTGAGTGTCGGAACTCAACGCCGCACTTTGCCTAGACGTACATTTCTTAACTCTGGGTTCCTTCAGACTTTCAAATATGCATGACTAATCATCGTATAAATATGTATATAAGCTCTATTTTTGTATATCTTCAATATCACAAGTTGTATATTAAAAAAGTTTTCAAACCGCTCCTCTGTAAAGTTTGTCAAATGTCACTTCTATTCGTATTCTAGTATTACTTTGAAATTTTCTATTCATATTGCATATAGCATAGTGACCACGTTCTCTGTATTTCGATTACATGTAAATAGATTGTTTTGCAAAATATTATCCATTTATCTCGATAGGCTTAGATCTTTTAAAATACGCTATTTTGTTATTTTAATATTTTTTTTCAAATATGAACTTAGTTATTCAAAATAGGTAGTTAGGATATAGAGAAGCACTAATGATTGTTGATTGAAATATTTAGATTAATAGAGGTAAAAACAGGAAAAAACTGGATTTTTTATTGTACACATTAAAGGCCCCGCAAGCAAAGGGCAGGTAACGACGAGATATTCAGACGTAAAATAACGCATGTAAATTAATTAAAAAGTACGATGTCATTCACACTTGTTAGTTTTGTTAAGAATTACCATAGACAAAAAATTTTAGTAATATTCAATAAAAAAAACAACAAAATCCTCTTTATTTAAAAGAATCTCAAAAATGAAGTCATCAATAACCCTCCAGATACTTCGCGAGCGAAATTATCCTTTACTTAATTTCCAGCCAAAAGCTCAGTACTTTTCACTTAATCAAAACTGTTTACCCTCACGGTATTTGAAGCTGTATACTTTTAGACGTAAAGGCGTATTTCGTGTGTACATTTTGGTTAAACATAAAGACGTCAAAGCGATTAACGTAGATACAAAAACGGCAACAAAAGTATCGCGAGTAAGAGTCCATTCACTTTGTTAGGGATGACAGCATGATAGAATGAATCATTTTTATTAGTTCAGTCTTTATATTCAGATCCACACAGTATGCCACATATAGCAGGGTACGCAGAGGGAATCTAGAAATGTAGTATAAAAAACTCCGTTCCTATTATTATTAGACGTTTCGTTTCTCACTTTCCACCGAATACTAAAGGCATTGTGTTCTAAGTGGCGTAACTTAACGTCACACTTTGCTTCATCACCAACCCATAAGCTTTTGCGGGTTGCGGGTTTTGAGAGTAAAGAATTAAGTTCAGTCATAATAGTTGATGTTAATTTTAATTATATGTAAACAATTTTTATTTATACAGCTTTAAAGGGAATTGTCATAAAAGGGAATTAAAATTTGTGAAATTCAATTCACTATATTATAGAAAATATTCATAAAATTAGCAGCGACACATTTTGTAAGGGAGTAAGGGAGAATTAATCTTACTTTCATCGATCTAGTAGGCAAAGCTCGATATTGAATTTTGCCCGTCAACACGTAATATTTTGAATAATAAACGGAAAGTGGACGGAGAATCTTAGCAAACACTAGATATATCATAGTTAGTAGAGGTTTATACGGCTATATGCGGGATACAGCGTGAAAAAAAAATATCACCTAAGGGATGCGTCTTTTGAACACCACTTGTCGCTTGAAGTAGCTTATGGTGTGCACTTCGTTTAATAGATACCTCGAGAAGGAAAATTGTATTTTTTAAAAAAATATTGGGTTTTTTTATTGAATTGCTAAGAAATAAGATATTTATATTTTTCTACTGAATATAATGATTCTGAGTTAAACCTACAAACACTAAAGGCCAAATATTTTGTTATGACTTAATTTTTACTCTGTTGTAAAAGAGATTAATAATTTTATTTTGTAATTAATTTATTTTAAAATAAAAAACTTTTTCAAATTGAGCGATACATTCTCAAGAAAAAGATAAAATAAAGAAATTTTCTTCTAAAAAGACAGAAAAATTTAAAACAGATGATAAAATGAGATATGAAAAATCCACGTTATGAAAACCCTGTGTGCGTGTCAAGGATATTAAATGAAAATAGATAATAACGTTATCAATCACGAAAATGCTTATCTACGCCCCAAAATAAGAAAGATAAATAAATAGTTTTTACAACGAAAAACAGAAAGCACTTAAAATAAATTCATTCAGCTTTTAAAAGTAAAAATAATATAGTTTACGTTAATTAAAACTTTCCTTAAGTGAAAAGCTTTCGTAGAAGCTTTTATAATAAAATACACAGATCAGTTTACCGCCTAAAATATAAAATGTTTTTAAATTTCCTGAAATTGACATCCCTACAACGAACAATACGCTATTGTTTCTTGGCCACAGTGCCCTAGGTTTATCGTCCAGCTTGGATTACCAAATGTACACCAAGGAAATTGTACTTTAATCCTATATAAATAAAGAATAATTTTCAATATTATCCTTAAACTTAGTACTAAATTTTCCACGAGAAATTTAAATCTTATTGCAATATATTAAAGTTGTTTTTCCTTTGAGTTGTATTATCAATTGTTTTGATAGCGATTATAGGTCTTATAATATATAGTGTTAAAGCTAGTGAAATATGCGTAGGTTTTCCATACAATTGTTCATGAATGTTGAAAATGTTAGAAAAGTGGTTTGCCGAAGAACTTTCTAAAGCTAAAGTATTTATTTAATTATCTATAAATAGTGTGGAACAAAGTTATTATATTGTTAATACTAGTATCTAATTTAATTTTATATTTGTCCCATATAGCAGGGTAGGAAGAGGGAACTTACTGTAAAGACACTCCTCATGCATCACCAAATTTTCAACGCGATGCTTTTAAAATTAATGCGTGTTTAGTCACGGACCTCTAGCGTAGCGCGCTTTGTCTTGTTTCCAAAGCGAGGAAAATTAAACCAAAAAATTGTATTGTAGAAGCATTGCATTTTGAGTGGCGGTACTCAACGCCGCCCTTTGCCTCAACACGACAGGAAAATGAAAATATAAATTTTAGTAATTATTTAATTTCTTCAAATCTTTTTACTTATGAAGCTTGGAGTTTTAATTACTTAAAGGAGACAAATCATTTGTTACTTTATTGTATTTATACCAAAATTTGAACAAAATTACTTCGCTAATAAACATTCTAATAAGCCTTACGGCGTATTTAAGGTTTTGACAAGTTGCAAATGACTTCAAAGACCATAATCAGATGGAGATTATTTGGCTTGGATATGAAGTATAAACTAAGTTACGATTTTAATATACTTTTAAAGTAAATATTATATATTTTCATGTATTGTTGATAGGTGATTGTGAATGATTTTATTTTTTTAAGTTCAGAATAGGCAGTTGGAAAGAAGTATTAAGACATTCCGTGCTTAGGCACGCCTTATTTTTGAGGGACAATATGCTGAGCGATATATTGTATGACACAAAAATTGAAGATAAACAAATCTTTACAATAGCAACGGTAGAACTGCACTAGACAATAGTTTACTAGAAATAAAAAATACAGCTAAAATAGCAACCACTTTCCATACTTTGTATCGCGCTTTGTGCAATCAGTGCATTTTTTTTTTGTTGCAATCAACCAAAGTTGAAATATATTCGTTGGTATTTTGGATGTAATGGAAATGCTTTGGACAAAGCGCTTCTGAAGCGCCATAGACGGATATAACTGATTTTTAACACAATTTTATGTATGTTTATTCACGCTGTATCCAATGGGATTATACATAATGATGTATAAGGAAATTTGTGTTGGGAGCTTAAGACACTCCGTTCCCCACGATAGAAGTAGAACACCATGCATTCCCCACGCACCGCAATTTTCCAGATATTGCATGGTGAGTAGCAGAACTCAACATAAAACCCGCCTAACCCGCCGTTGGGCTGCGGCTATTGAAAGCAAGGAAAATAGCCTGGCAGTTAGGACTCGGGTTTATTAAAATAAAAATTATATAAGTAAAAAAAGTTATTTTTTGATTATTAACATGAATGATAAATATATAGATAATATAGGACGATACGTACGTCAAGCATAGTGAAGCTGCACCAGCCTTACTAACAAAAGGGCAAAATGCGGGATAATCTGTCGTAATGTCACAATATTTATGAGATCGCGAGCGGCACTCTAATACCGAGATATATTTGCGGCAGTAAAAATTTATTCGTATATGCGATATGAGCTTACATTTGAGTGGAGTTAGATTTGGCCAGTTTTTGTTTACCCCCCATGCATGGAATAGTGAATATATCTTATAATAAAACTTGGTTTGACCTGCGGCTTTGGCCGTATGATCACATCTAAATGGCTAAGAATCGTTAATATAATAAATAATAAGTTCTACCACTCTGTTGAGTACTCTAAGAATCCGGTGGAGAATGGGAAACGGAAGTAACTTAGTGGAGACCGGAGTATCTCATAACTAGGTTCCTACGTTTTCCCCGCACATAGCGGGGTAGGCAGAGAAAACCTGGTGCTTTATTTAGTAGCCGATGCACTTATGCAAATAGTATAAATCGTTGTCATCATGAACATGTCAAATATTCACTTTACGAGAGCTCGATACCAAACATAATGCCTTTGTGTCATAAATAACCATAGCGGCTGACTGACTGACTGAAATATATGACTCACAATGACTATTGATTATAATGAAAATTTAATTTGATTTCAATCATAGAATATTTTTAATTATTATTGTTTAGTGTAATATTAAAGAAAAATTGGGTATGTTTTTTTAATGTGGCGTTCTCCGGAGCGGGGAAATGAAAATAAATTATTCGTCCAAATAGGAATCGAACTCATAACTGACTGAGTAGAATTATTTTCGTACTTTGTTTTTAAATATTGAATACTATCCTCTTTATATCTATAAATGATATTAATTTTGAATTATTGTTGAAATATTAAGTTTTGCGACTGTTATGTTAAATGAAAAGAAACAGTTTCACGCTGTATCCCGTATATAATCAGAGGGTAGGCAGACTAAAACCAAATTCTAAGATTTCTGTCGCCACTTTCAGCCGCTGTTGTGTTGAGTGATGGAATTCAACACCGCGCTCTGTTTTGTTACCAGAGTAAAAAGATGAAAATATTCCACATTTCATTCCTCCGATTAGGATCGACCCCACAACCGTCGCAATCTAATCATAAGCTTGAAATTCTGTTTAAAATAAACTAATTTAGACAGAAAAATAAGAAAATATTCTGTCACTTAAAACTGCGGTCATAAAAGGCAGGAGGTATTGTATGACCCAAACAAAGGGAACAGAAAATAAAATAGGACCAAAGAGATAAAATCCGATATTAGCGAGCGCTATAAGTAATCGCATTAGCGGCCGGAGCCCCGCAGTGACAGTCGGTGTAGAGAAATCTGTTATAATGAGGTCTTGTCTGGACAAGGATTTACACTATGTGGTTTAGCATTTGTGTTATTAAATGAAATTAATTAATTTGATTGTAGGTTCGATTTCCACGCGAGGAAATTAATAATATTCACCACTAATTCTACCTGGAAAGATGGTAAAACGGAGCATAGAAATTCTCAATCTAAATGAAATTTTCTCAAGATTATTAGCTAAAGAGCTTCTTTCTGAAGCGTGAAGAAAAAGGGATGAAGAATTAGAATGAAGTGCGTCCACATTTTAGTCTAAAAGGACGATGAAATGAAATATAATTTGTTCTCTCAGGTGGTTTCGTGAGATCGAACTTACGCACGTCGCGTTAACAACAACTTATGCTGTCACACTGCGCCGTGTTGACCAGTACAAGTTAATTACATAAAAAAATATTCTTTTTTTCTAAAAAACCAATATACTAAAAAAAGACGCGACAGTAGCTAAAAATAATGTTTATGTAATAAAAACAAAGATTAACATAAGTCGGGGGAAGCTGACCGCGTTATCTAAAGGTAAAATCTTAACTAAACAGGACGTCTCGAATGAATAGACCGAATACTTTTGTTTGCCGAAACTTATACGTAGTGTGTGGTGTTGTTTATAAATTGTTGGTTGGTTACATTATATATATAAATATATATATATATATATATATATATATATATACACTTTTGTCTTTGATAGTCCATTTATCGAGAAAGACTTGGTTGGTTAGTCATGTCGAATTTTCACATTATTAGTTACTTTATTTTGACTTAAAAATAGTACAAATCCTTTCATTTGGAAAATGGGATGTGAAATCATCGTATTCAAAATCAGACTACCACTGCGCCAAGATATTCTCTATTTTAAATATAGAGCAGAGTGATAAAATCTATATTTTTTTGGTGACCGTATTTTGATGAAGATTCTCTAGTATGTCGTTGATATGGAGAAGAAACACCGTAGCTGAGAGTGACAGTGATCTTGATGCTGCATCCAGTGAGAAAGCTAGCGATCCACTTGCATAAATTCTCGGATAGCCCGTAGGATGGAAGTTTTGCAAGGAGCGCCCCATACCACATGCAATGAAAGACCTTCGTCATGTCCAAACTAACAGCCAGGC
>JBAIZZ010000008.1:1290388-1340294 GCA_037355905.1 Heliconius aoede
AGAAATGAAATCGTTTGAAAGTTTTCAATGGATTTGTTATTATTCTGATGTATTTTTCAGAGATGTTTTGATGGGATCTCAGTTTTATATATTACTAGCGACCTAAGGCAACTTTGCTCGCTCAAATTTTGTGTTATAATATATTATAGCCAAATTATACAAAATATTTATATAAATTGTAGCCTATGTTCATCTAAATCAGTTCTGTCATTATTGCGTTGAACCGAAATAAGCATCCATCCATTCTCACAAACTTTCACATTTATAGTATAATTATCATCGAGGGTTGGTAATGTCTCTTTGTCTTACTGCGCACATTTTTTTTAGATTTCCAGTATACCCTGTATATATATATATATATATATATATTTAATGATTATTCTCATATTTAAAACTTTCTTTTGATATTGGTTATACTCCACTGTACTATAATTTTCTTACTTATATATAATTCTACGATTACGTGAAATATTATCACTAACAAAAATAAAAAGAGAGGACAAAGGTCAGTCGTGGCGCAGTGACCCAAGCGTCACTATAAGCGTGACAGATTCAGATCCACTCGAAGAAATAAAATATTGAATCTCTGGTATCGAGACAAAAGCGCGGTGTTGAGTTCCGCCACTAAACACGCCATCTCTCCAGAATTAGTCAGAAACGGAGTGGAGTGTCTTTACACTAGGCTCCCTTCGCCTAAATGTGGGATACAGCGTGAAGCTGAAAATAAAGTACTTATACATTTATTCTTCACGAGAAAACATGTAATAGTTAGAATTCCTGTAGTCATGTATCGATATGTTAGAGGTCGACAGAAATCGCCGGATCAATGGTTTCCTGTTTATCCTGCTTCACTGACCGACGTTGTATTTGGGTCACGAGCTCTCTGTACTAGCTGTTTTGTTTTTATTAAATTATAAAGGTAATTGCTTTAGTGGGTTTAGAAAATGCAGTTGAAAAGTTTTATAGTTAAATTGATGATCTAATATAAATAATGAGAATAAAGGCAATTGATATTTTACTCTACTTTACTGGAGAAGAAAATACAATGTAATATGTAACGTCTCAAAAATAGTCCAGAAAGTGGAGGACGGAGTATTTTTACACTATTGACTCTATGTAATCTGATATATAGGGGAAAGCGTAAAGATAAAGAAAATTATAACTTCACTCTTTACTCCATAGAGAGCAGGGTAGGCAGATGTAACCTAATGTACCACTACGATCTCATTAAAATAATTTGTTTCCATCCCTCTCAAATTATTTCATCCAGCGGGAATCGAAGACACTACCTGTTGCGTGTATAGTTACACGCTGTTGCGTGAACAGTTGCCCCGACTGACCTCAAAATATACTTTGTAGGTATAAAGTAAATAAATAATACCTGATTCTACTTATTCTTATCATATCATATATATATACACTCATCAATTCAATTGATTCAATTAAGATTCAGAAGTATTTTCAAATATTTCAATGTTAAGATTCTTTCACGGGAAATTTTTAAATTTATGAATTAAGATAGCTTTAAAAAAGCCGTTAAAAGTTTTGCCACTAGCAATAACAGTCACATTAAAATCTATTTACCTGTCAGAACAACTCGGGCAAGTATAAAGATGAAAACATTATAATTAAGGGAAAAAAAACGCTACGCTTTGCCTCGTTACCGGAGGCAGGAGATAAAAATAATTAATTCCCATAATTAATACGAACCCACGGCCGTCACGCTGCCTTACGCTATACCACTGTGCCATAACAACTTCAAATACACACGTTATATAAAAAACATCCATAATTCATGAAGCTAATATATTTGATTCAAAGAAAATCAGTTCCAACCGCCAGTTTGTACTAGTTCATATTATTTGTAATATGTAGGTTATTTTCGCTTTTATAACAAAATATATACTAACATTATTATTTTGTCTGTTTGTACTGTATATTTTATACAATATATATATTGTATGTGAAAGAATGACTCTAAGTAAACAATGAAGATCAAATGGCGTATTGTTGTTTTGTCGGTCGTGGCTGTTCGTGTATACAACAGATACTCGCGATTGTCTTTTGACCTTAATCTTCATGTTATGTATATCTTATTGTTATTATTGTGGCACAAGCGTGTTACTATAACGCGATAGGTAGTGGGTTCGATTCCCACTCAAGGAAATAAGCGCGGCATTGAGTTCTAACACTCAACACGCAATGCCTCCAGAATTCGGCAGAAAGTGAGGAACGTAGTGTCTTGACACCGATGTTCCCTCTGCCTCACAGCTGCGTACTGTGTGCGGGATACAGCGTGAAGCTGAAAAAAAAAGTTAACTTTTGAAGATTCATTTATTACTCAAAATACCTTTCTACTCCGACATATATATAGCACCAACATCCCATAGTGTATGAGGCTATACAGCAGCGAGGCATATATAGGCGGGTCTAAAATTCACTACAAAGGCTTAAAGCATAAAAATGCTTTAAAAATTCTAATATATTTAACAACTATTGGAGTAAAAGGACAAAATATTTTTGTCATTCCTATCATTGCGCGTGCAGCGATCTTTACAGCCGATGGTAGTATAGTTTGGATATAAGCCGAATTGAAGCCATACAATGACAGTACACAAACAAGCCCCCCCCCCCTACTGTCCCCCACCCCACCTACCCTCTACTTGTTATCAACAACAATGCCATTCTCTACGGGACAAATAACGAAGCTGTGTATCTGGAATTTTGGACCTCTCTCTACACTGCAGCGAAAATTGCTGACAAAATACTAGTAACAAATCTAGTAATATAAAATGTTTTTTTTTATATTATAGAAATTTATATTGAATGGTCGAAGTACAGCGTTGAGTTCCGCCACTCAACACACAATAATTCGAAAATTGCGCGGTGAGTAAACGGAGCGTTACAGTAGGCTCCCTCTGTCTGCTACATTCGTGATAGTTATGCTTAGTGACAGTGTTAAATTTATGTACTGCTAAAGATTTCAAAATATTATAAAATTATTGCCTACTTGATAAAAAAATCATACTGAAACTTGAATTAAAATAATTTTATAACATATTTTTTTGCTTCACGCTTTATCCCTGGCGGAATAGTCGGAGAGAATGGAGCACCAAACTTCCTCTTGCTCTTGCTCTTTTGCATTGTCCACTGTCATGAACTTCTTCATACATGCTTTTTAGGAGGACCTCGTGCTTTTTACGAGATCTTCCTCTAGTGTCGTCAACACTGTGTTTTTGAAGAAAGTCTACTGGATCTCCAACTGCTTCTTTCACCACTAATTTTTGCTTCATAAATCTTTTCTTTTATTCTTTCGTAACTCATTCTCTCGAAACCTAAACAACCTGAGCATGTCCTTTTTCGCTTTGGCATTCTCTAAGTATTGAAGTGATAAAAATAGACCTGAAATATCATCACCGATTTTCAATAAAAAAATCATAAAAAGACGATTTCAAAAGTCAAATTAGTCGACACTACAATCGAAAGCGAACATTGCGTTTATAAATCACTGATCGAAGGCGCCAACCTCCACATAACGGGAGAACCACGCCGTTCTCAATCGGTCACACAAAGCTTTGACCAAAATATTGATGCTTTGGCAACATTTACACTGTATCCGTGGAGTCGAGCCTGTGCACAATTTTGGTAAAGATAACATGTTAATATTGTATTTTACATGTTGATAGAAAATTTTGTAGAAAATAATATAATATTAGTATTTTTTTAGCTTTAAGTTGTACCCCGCACATAGCAAAGTAGACAGAGGGATTCGGGGAAGGGATTCCCGTTCTCAAACTCAACATCTTGCTTTTGCCTCGACACCAGAGCGAAGTAGAAGCGAGACGTAAATGGTAGTTTTAAAACTAACAAATGTTATATCTGACATTTTCAAATAAGTAATCAAAGTAAATAGCCATAATAATAATTGCAAACTAGAAAATATTTCAAGTTGCGAGAAAACTTGGTTGCGGGTTGAACCCAGTTTACTGCAACTATTAGTGAAGCAATTTAAGTTTAAAGAACTAATAAATATGTTTGGAGTTGAAACATATTCCTATTCTCATAAGGACTAAGGAGGGAGCTCGAGTAGTGCGATGTTACATGAGATATTATTAATAATACAATTTTATAACATATTTTTAGTTTCATATTTACTCCATGCAGCAAGCTAGGTAGTGTTAAGACTCTCCATTTCTCTACTTCCAATTACCGCCTGAATTCTAGATGTCAGAAGAAAACTCACTTTATACATCCACCCACAGATACCGCTTTTAGAGTCATGTGTCGATAGTAAATGAATATGATAATTATTATCCTTCCTTCAGGTTGTCTTCTGATCAAGAGGGTCAGAGAAAAAAAGAAGATTACATTCTTCTAGCATAGCTTATCTATATGTGTTCTACACTGGTTTTCAAATATATCCTCACTCTGTATAGTCTCTCTCTGTTTACTTTTAGTTTTAAGGAGATTATAAACAAATGATTTTCAATTTATAGATCACTTTTTACTATGTTGTAGGTGTTTTTTCTTTGTCGTATCAGCTTCACGCTGTAACCTAATGTTTAGACCCCCCGTTACAAACTTTCTGCCAGAGCGAAGAAATGAAAATATAAATAAATAATAATTCATATCGCCGAGTGGAAATCGAAACCACGACCGTCGGATTTACAGTCACGGCGTTTACGAGATTGTAGGTAAATAATGCAAAATTTTTGTCAGTCATATAAAACAGTTATGAACAAGTTAAGTGCAAAAATGAATCATTGTAATTTAAAAATACGAACGAAACAAATCAAAAGTACTTTTGCAATTTAAATCCAAAGACGTTAATAGTGAATGCGAAGCAATATCGGTAACAAAAAATAATAAGAGACTACTCAAAGTAAACCAGTGACAGATTTCGAGAGCACTATTAAGATTCTTTCGATGCGGTTTCGAATACTTTTATAGATTTTGTATAACCAAAGAATAATTTTGTTTTTTACGTTATTGTATTATTATAATGTACTTATCTACTTGTTCATAATATTGTATCTTATTATTTAAAGGCTTATGTCTAAGATTTTCTAAGAATTTTCTATGACGATCTTAACAAAACAGGCAATTCGACCTTCTTTTTATATTAGTATTAAAAAAAAAACAGAGTTACGCTGTATCTCATACATAGCATGGTAGGCAACGTTCACCAGTTTCCACCGTATCCTGGAGGCATTGTGTGATGAGTGGCGGAACTCATCGCCGCGCTTTGCCTCGACATCAGAGCGAAGAAATGAAAATATTTCATAATAAATATTTCACTTCCTCGAGTGTGGATCGAACCCACAACCAGTCGCTTTTACAGTAACACTGTGTGCCCCTGCGGCACAACTGGCCTAATATTCACATTATTATTATATCATAATTAAATAACAAAATTTTCATAGTACATGAACATGTTTTTTACATGTATAAATATGTTTCTCTTTTTTTTTATAATAACACATATAGAAATATAATTGAAAAAGAGTACCAAAGACGTTTTCCTCAAGTCTCCTTTTCTTTTTTCGATAAAACTTTACGCAAATATTATTTTATACGTAAAGCGTAAAATACTCCACGCATTCGTTAAAAAGGCATCCATCATTCAAATCGCAGATCGTTTAAAACGCCCGCGTCGTTTGTTTACAAACATGATCTTTCAATTTAGTCACTATGCTACGTCACAAAGCAACAGAAAGCTTTAGACTCGTATTGACTTTGATCTTTGAATTCCATTTGTGTTGAGTTTTTTGTCATTCTCGAAGAAAAAATAATGGCGGAAAAAATAATAAAAATAATGAAAAAATAATAAATAATTTTATACTATTATTAGAACCATCGCCCATGGACTGTGCTAATTTCCACCACCCAACACGCAATGCCACGAGAATTCGGCGGAGAAGAAGAATGAGAAGAAGAGAAGAATGGGGAACGAGTATCTTGCAACTGAGCCCTTCTGCCTACAATGGCGTGTGTGGGTTACAGTGTGAAGCTAAAAAAATATGTGTTTTTATAAAGTACAAATATACAGCTCAATATATATTATATATATATAATCTATGGTCCAATATTTGTACAAAATATAACTTTTAACTTTTACAATACACGTACTTTGGATATATTTGATAAATCGGTAATAAAACGTAGAGCACGTGTCAAACAAGTTGTTGTAACGTTATCGCTTCCGTTGCGTCAAACAATAATGCTATATTCATTCACAGGAGCCTCTTAAAAGCCTCTCTGTATATACGAGGTGTGTGTAGTCAAAAAATAGTAAAATTTAGCTAGTAGTGATAAAGTATAATTATTATATTTTTATATTTATTTATATTAAACTTTTATCCGGATTCTGTTTTATGAAATTTAATAAATACGATACTGTCATCTATCAATGTTTCTGACAAACAAGCGAGTTTTCAACAAAATAATGATCGAAGCAATAAAATACGGTACGTAATTCGTAGTACATTTGGAACAACGGCCTCCATTAGAGAGCCGCGGCTCAGTCTAATTTTGCGGCTTCAATGGCCTTCGTAATAGCATGCGTGTGGCGTCAAGTGTAGGGTATGCAATGAATCTTGAATGCTTTTATTGATAGGGGTTTCTTATAAAATTAAAAATCATATGAAATATATAAGTGTCACTCAATGTAGAGATGGTAAGGACGGAAGAAAACAATATGAAAACAATGTGCTTGGCATTGTAGACGCAGGAAATCTACCGGAAACCGAAACGTAGTGTTAAAACACTCTGCTCCCATTAGGGCACTTAGATTTATGGAAAATGACAAGGCAAACGAGCGTTCCGGTCACCAGATGGTAAGTGATCACCGCCACCCACGACCCCGTGCGACACCAGAGGAGCTACAGGTGCGTTGCCGGCGTTTAATGAGGAAATAAGCACGCTTTTTAGGTAGGTAACATACCCATGTTATATCAAACAAATGAAAATATTAATTATTTGAATCCTCTGAGTAAATCGAACTCACAACAGTCTTGTTTACAGTCTCATGATTATGCCCCTTACATCTCATTTTATTATTCATATCCTTAGCTAATGATTGTATATAAAAAAATGTATTTAGCTTTTGTTTCATCCCGCATATTGCAAAGTAAACATGGAGAACCGTAACCGTAAATACACTGTTTTCCGCTTTCTTTCCAAATTCAAAAATAATATTTTAGGAGAAATTATTTAAAAAGAATATTTTCATTAAAAATAAATCAATAGGCTAGATTATTTTGCCCGAAAATATATTTACAAAAAAAAAACATTTTATGGTTTCAATCGTGTCACTTCAGTGTCAAAAACTATTAAAAAATTAATTGGAAATTTATTACATCTAATATTGAATCCGTAACCATTGTCTCATTTGCTATTCAAATTGTAGGCTGCGTCATAATAGACGCTCTACTGAACGTTACGAACCATAAATCAAGATCTAGTTTTGACGTTGATAAGATTTATGATTTGACATTCATTTAATGCTATTAACTAAGCCACCGGTACTTAGTTTAGTCGACCATTGTAATCTCCTTGTACGTGCGAATAAAACCCCTTTAAAACGACCGCTCCAATCAATGAGGTCCTGAGTTCGAATACTAATTGATACAAAAATAATAGTTCATTTTGTTTATATTCTCTTGTAAAATATTAAGATGAGGCCAGTCGCCCCGCAGAGGCAAAAGCGTGCGACTGTAAACGTAATGACTGTAAAAGGTTGTAGGTTCGATTCCCATTTGAGAAAATGATTTGATATTTTCATTTATGAACTTGTATAGACATCATCTACTATAGTAAATGAAAAAATTATCATTGAGGCCGTGTAACGCAGTGAGACAGCGTCAGACTGTAAAAACTATATTTTCTTGTTCTGGTTAAAATGTTTGTGTTGGTGTTGAATTACACTATTCAATGTACAATTTCACGACGGAGGATGGAGTCTCCCCTGCTATGTGGAAAAAAGCTTAAAGTTGAAGAAATTGATTATAAAAAGCACTTGCAAATACCAATTCCATACAAAATGATCTAACACAAGGCTCAAGAGGTAAATAAAGATAAATAAACAATCTCGAAGGTTGCAGTAATATTGTACTACAGAAGGCCGGTCTCTAAGGCGAAATTATATTTCCATCTAATCTCGAAGCGTCGTATCAAAATATAAGACGAACAAGGGTCTCTCGGCACTTCATTACAACGTAACATAACGCCTTATCGCGGCGTCAACCGACCGAGGGACTGTTACATCACTCACTCATAATTTATAAACGATTTTATTATATTATGTATTTTGTATGAATTGTTTGTTAATTTAATATAAATTGTTTTTTTTTTCTATTTTAATGGAATTATGGAATTATTGTAATGGAATAGTAAAATACTGAAACGATTTTAATCAAATGTACACACTGTATGCAGTTTGATTTATCTTTAAATATAAGATAGTTTACATCTCAATTCATAAATACAATATTTTTATTTTATAACAAATTACTTGGTTATTATTGACAGCAATTCCAACGATTCTAAGCAGATGGCGATATCTGTCAGCTGTATGAAAAAAGGTTTAAACATAAATTTTCTGAACTTAAAATAGATATAGACAATATGTAAATTTCTTTTACATTGTAGTTTTCAAATTTTTATAAAAAAAAAATTTTCTACCCTCATATATTATACAGAAATATTTTCTGCATTTTCACGGACAAGAGCTACTCTCCAAAAGAACATATTCAACAAATATGCAGATCTAAAAATATTCTAATACTTCTAGTTCTTTGTTGTGTAACGAATCTCACGAATGTTATAACATACTTGTTCTGAGAGAACTTCAGTAGGTGACGCGAACGAGCCCGCGGCCCGCGGCCGGTGAGACTCAACTTCACCTTCAACATGCCTCTAATGAACTAGAGCGACTAGCTTACTCGAGCTTACCGTTAAAGCTCCCTTCAGGCAACTTTAAGATGAAGTTGTGTATTCACTTCTATAAATATATTATATGCTAGCTTTTGTTTTCGGCTTCGCCCTCGTGGTGTATGGAAAGAAACTAATCGTTCTAAATGCCACATTCTTAGTGGCTCCAATCGTAGATACAGTCGATTATATTAAGTCTGTCGTTAATCATTCTTCCTTTATAAGTAGACAAAAGTGTTTTTTATTCAAACAATTAGTTTTTAAGGTTGACGCGTACAACCAAATAAACTGTTAACTATATAATGAATATTTAAAGCTTCACGCTGTATCCCGCACACAGCAGGGTAGGCAGAGAGAACCTCGGTATTAAGACACTCTGTTCCTCACTTTCTGCCGAATTCTGGAGGCATTGCGTGTTGAGTGGCAGAACTCAACGCCGCGCTTTGCCTCGACACCAGAGCGAAGAAAAATGGAAACATAAACGTAAAGAAATATTTCACTTCCTCGAGGGGGAACTGAACCCACAACCGTCACGTTTACGGGCGGCACCCTTGCGCCACTGCGCTACGACGGCATCATAATATTATAATATTGATGTGAAGACTATAATGAATATTATAGTATAGATATACAGTTGAATGCCATAAGTGCCTGATATCTGTTTTATTGGGTTATTGGTACAATTAGTTGATGGAAAAGATAAAAATATAAAAAGATAAAGGTAAAAAATTCTTATCTTTAACATTACTTATTATTGTTTCTTGAAGCGAGCTTTAATTTATCATGGCATGATATCCACATGGTTATTATTTGTTAAGCTTTACGCTGTACCCCAAGGACGTTAGGATAGGCAGATTAAACCTAGTATTAAGACACTCTCTCCCTCAATTTCTACCCAATTTTCGAGACATTACATGTCGTTTGGCGGGATCCATCACCGTGCTTCGTTTTCTTACCGGAGCAAAGAAATAAAAGCAGATCACTCCTCCGAAAAAAAATCGTTCCCACAAACGCACCATCATACGAGTATTTACAATCAGAGGGTGTAACTGTACCACCAAAGCATCTCACGTAATCACCATTAACGTTACATTATAAATATATTTTTAATATCAATAAATACGTTTAAAAATTAGCATGGTATAAATAAAACATACATATATGAATAAAATATAATAATTTTGTATAAAATAACTTTTTCATTTCAACATCCAACATACGTTAAACACACTTCATCTCAGCTAGACTCGTCGTGTCAGATCATTAGTGTAGCTTTGTGGAGCTTGTGATGAAAGCTACGTCGTGCTGAAACCCCGTGTCAGTCAGCTCCGCATGACGCGGGGTTATAAGTAAAATGTTACAATTTTAATATATTTAGTATAATATTGTGAGTTTCGTTAGAATTTGCTTGGTAACTACGCTTCATTACATCCTTAGATATAAGTTGTATTTTTGTAGACTTTTAGATATATTTGTTTACCGCGTATAGCAGGATAGACAGAGGGTACTTGGGAACCTAGTGTTGAGATACTCCGTTCTCATTCAGGTACATTCGTTCTCCACTTTCCGCCGAGTTCTGGTAGCATTTGAGTGGTGGTGCTCCCCGTGCTTTACCTCGTTAGCAAACTCGTGAAAATGAAAATATTTCATTTCCTCCAGTGGGACTTAAACCTACAATCTGACGCGTTTCCTATATCATCCTACGTTACAACTTTGACATTTTAAAATAAAAATATTAAATTAATTTTAAGCTAAAATATAAATAAATAACTCATATTTTAATGTGTTCCGCATAAAGCTTGAGATGATAATTTATTATCATCTCCAGACATGGAGCGGCTTTCAAAATTTAATCTAATCTAAATTATTATCTTTTCAAATGGGAACCGACAATTATCTCACTTTCAGTCAAACGACGAGCTATTGTGCCACGACAGCACTATGTCTCAGTATTTTCCTTGAATACTTACATATACTAAATATAACTTTTATTCTAAGTAAAGGTTTTATTCGATATATTAAGCTTTCTAATCCCACTCAAGTTATACAGTCGTTCCTTTTGTGTAGTGTTCGTGAGGGAAGCGCTCTAATGGTTGTATAAATGCACTTTGCAACTGTTGTTGCCGCAGTATCGGACTCGCAATCATAATTGCAGTTAAACTTAGCTTATTATAATTATTGCATTTCGAAGTAAATTGAGTCCTACTAGGTTATTATAAAGTTTATTTTGTGTTGATAACTGTTCTCATTAATTTGATTGTAATCTGACATGAACATATGTATATTTTGTGAGTTTTGTATGTACATATGTTATTAATGTTTTTTTTTTCAGTCAGACAGTCGTAGCAAAGTTCAATGTGTATAAAATTTCTATATTTAGAAATATATGATTTTTTATAAATATGTGAAACAGACTTTAAAATCTTATCAAAACTTTTATAATCCTTGCTTTTTTAGAAAGACAATTATTTTATAATAGAATAGAATATTAGATAAGGACGAAACTCAACGCGGTTTATCTTGCTACCAGAGCGAGGAAAAGAAAAAGAATATATCAAGTTCCTACTTCTATATTCTTTTTCTTATCCTCGCTTTGGTAATAAGACTGTAGTATGTTAACTATCGAACCCACGACCATCGCGTTATCACCCAAACGCTGTAACTTAGGTACCCGCACCCGTATTATGACTAAACAAATGGACAAATAAACAACATTGTTCAGCGGAGCAATTGATACGATCTTTATACAAATTGTACAGCAATATGGCTCATTTATAACGGAATAAATGTAAATTTGAAAGGGTACCTGTAGGGTCGGTCGGTCAACATTTTTACAGTAATAGCTTCGGGATATTATCATCGTGAACCGATTGTTTTGGGATTTCTAAATATATTTGTGAACGATTTTCTGTAATTTATAATTTAGAGTGGCTTCACGGATTTTTTTACATACAGATTTTCCTACATATCAGAGACATATCATAGACAGAGTCAGAGCGAACTTAGAATTAATATTATCAATATTCATTTTTGTAGAAAAGTTAAAAAGATAAAATATATTTTTTTAGATTTTTATAGTGCACCCGTGTTTTTTTTTTCATTTGTTTTTCCTAAGTATGGAATAATGATAATTAGTAGCTTAGTGGTCAGAGCGCTTGGATGGTAAAATAGACAGGCGGGTGCAAATTCCGCTACGTAAAAAAATTTCATTTTCTAAAAAAGTAACCTCTACGTTATACTCATTTTGGCATCTCTGTCTACGTTATACTCATTTTGGCATTCGCTCGCCAGTGTGAAGTGGCGGAAATCAACAACGGCGTGAAGAGGCGGTAATTAGTACAGCGATTTGTCTTGTTATCAGAGCGAATTATAATATTTAGTAATATAATATAAAATAACTTATTCCAATTCAAAACATATTTAAATAAATTTCATTACCGCCACAAATATTCATATCTATATAACGGAATCTAAATTTGCAACGCTAACAACTTAATGCGGCCTACACATATTGTTCAAGGACCAACTTCGTATTCGGTGTTGTTTCAACATTACTCATATTATATGTTATTATTATTATTATAGTTATGTCATAGTGATAAGAAATTTAAAAAAAATATTAAAAAATAGTTTTCTTTTTACAATTAATATTCAAAATAGCGAGCTATTTGGTATAATTAATCAGTTTGTGAGTGATCGACAGGCAGTTATTCATATCTTGTTTAATATAATATATATTCTACATTAATATGAAACTCGACGATATTAAGATTATTTTAGTATAACAAGCTAAGAAGCATAACGGCAACTAAAGGATTTAGTTGCATGAGTATACATTCTATACTTTAATCTATAAAAATTAAATTCATAATATACGTTAATAGTAATATATTAACGCACTTAATATAAAATTTTTGACATTAATTTTTTTATACTATATTACACCTAAAGTCAACGTCCAAAAAAAATTAAATTTCTGATATAAAATTGTACTAATAATAAAAGATTAAATAATGGTAAAGATATTTTTATATATTTGTTAACGATATATTATATAAAATGAATATATTATATTATATTATCCGAAATGAAATGAAAAACTAACAACTTTAAGAAGTCATAATGTCGTTAATATCAAGTTCTAATAAAAGAACATTATATCTGTACATCCATAATAATTGTTTAAATGGAAAGAATTTGTTTGCTTCATGTGTTAATCGCAGAAAAAAATAAGCATATTTGTTATTTTCTTTTCTATTGTTATTATTTTAAATACAAAATATTGGTTTTTGTAAATAAAAAAAGTAATTACACACACAGAGTCAAATAAAAGATATCCGTATAACTAAGTAAAATCTCCAATATCTTCTTTAGACGATCGAAGGCGAGGTCAGTAAGTTCTGTGAGCCGCCGTTTCTAATTACTTCACTGTTTTAAGTCGGGGCTTAACGCCGGCATACTTGTAGCGCTGATTCCCTTTTCGGGATTATCCAAGCCAAGGATATTGCATTAATATGTGTACGATAGCTTTTGTATGAGTTTATACTTAATACTGTATCGATCTTCTATCATATAATATACGAATTAACTTTTTTTATGAGGGTATGAGTAATTATCAAATAACGAATGTAAGCCCGTCGTGGCGCAAGGGCAAAAGCGTGATGCCGTTGTAGCTGCGAGGATTGTGAGTTCAATTTTCATTCGGATATCAAGTCAATTTTTGATTTACCTAACATTCTGTAACTAAGAATAGGTAACAAAATCATCTCTCTCTCTCTTTCTCTCTCTCTACCCTCCTTCCTTTAAACATAATATAAAATAACCTATAACATAATTATATCAGAACTTATTATACTTATTACAAATAACATATACAATATAAGCTCACAAACTATAACGAGTTGGCGTTAAATGTATAATAACAACGATGATCGAAACCAATTTAATAGAGTCCAATAATAATTATTCGTTTACTTAACAATATTCCTGCATAAGTAGCGGATGCAGACTATGGTAATCACCCTTTGTTGCTGCACTTTAATTAACTATCGATGCACTGCAAGTACAAAACCTCGGGAACTCGTTCTGTCGGCATTTCACTCGGTCTTCGAGTTCAGTTCAAAGTGGCCGGAGGTCGGCAAGTATGCAAATAATGACGCTTTGTGATTTCCTTTTTATTAATCAGAATATTATTCTATGTTGATATATCATTCACCAGTTCATAATTTGATTTAAACGGGGAAATGCTAATATTTGCTTTATTAGCTTAATATGTAAGCTATTATATAATTATGACTATATATAGTCTAACTATGACACATTTAGTCATATACACCCTTGACTTTTTACTTTGTTATTTATATGGTCCCAGGCGACTTTTCCCACTTGAACTATACGAATATGTAATATTATTATTTTGAAATTAAAATTGTTTGATCATTTTAGTATAATTACACACATTTTATTAAGAAATTACTTAATAAATCGTTATTTAAATGTTTTAATTTTGCTTCCAAAATATGTTTAGTCATTATATATGTTTCCGTCTAGGTAAGTAGGCGAGCATAAAAAACGGTTTTTATACCTTGAATTCCAATAAGAAGTAGCCTATATGTTATGAAGTCTCATAAAGTCTCAGTTCAGCTATTCCGGAGATTAAGCCAGAAACACAGATAGACAAAAATTGATTGTTTATGTTTTAGTGTCATGTAAGTAGAAAAACACAATTATTTTAAAATCTCCGAACGAGTTGAACGAAATTGAAAATAAGCTTTGGAAAGTATACAATGCATATATAAATTTTCATTTCTCTGATATTATAAATCATAGAAAAGAAATTATATAAAAGCACATTTATCACACCAAGAATTGAATCTGAAACCTTTTTTTATAAGTTCCACGCAATATACGAGGCATTTATTCTACGCTTAAAGTTGTAGCAAGTAGAACGATCAACGTATAAATTTACAAAGTATAATATGGACAGTGTATGTTCACATTTAAAACAATATATCACAATAAGTTTGGATAATCTATTGTCCTCTCTGATCATGACCATCATAATCATTATATATTTTATCACATATCATAAAACCACCGTGACAAACAAGAAACAAGGTATTTTAACAAATAACAGGCCTTGAATGTATTACATGAAAAAGTTTGTAAGCACAAACGCTAAGTAATGAGTGTCATGAGTCAGACGAGCTCTCAACATGTGATCCATAATATCGAACCTGACTTTGCAACGCTGAGCATTATCATGTAATTTATAGCGACTGTCAAATAGCTTGTCGTAGCGCGTAGCAATTTCGTAGTGGATCTACGGAACGCTACGACCCGCTACTGGCGCTATGAGAAATATTTTTATACTTTTAAAGTACTTCTTTTGTCATATCTATTTGGAATTTATAACGATGAGCTTTATACTTTGGGTCAAATTGAGATGTTCTTCATATAGAGCTATAATGGTAGAGAATAAAAATAATTAAATAAATCCGCTTCATGCTGTATGCAGCACACGGGAGGGTGAGTAGAGGGAACCTAGTGTTAGGGCTCTCTGTTTCCCACTTTCCACCGAATTCTAGGGGCATTGCGTGTTTAGAACCAAAACTCAACGCCGCTCTTGGCATCGGCACCAGAGTGAAGAAATGAAAACATAAATTTAAGTAAATGTTTAATTTCCTAGAGTGGGAATCGAACTCACAACCGCCGTGTTATAGTCACACCCTTGTGCCACTTTTAATTTTTGGCCATAATAAAAATTCTTTAAAGTAAATTTTCATTTCAAAACTAATAAGCTTTAAGCGCAAAGTAATTATAAAACTATTTCCAAAGTTTTAGCGAATATTTTCAATTGAAATTATTCAGAGCGACCGCAAGAAGTATTCGATAAAGCACTTAAGGACACTGTCTTTGAAATTCTTACATATAATCGTACATACATATATTTTCTAAAAATAATTATTATTTTATACTACATATATTATTATTTTTCATAGTCGTGTAGCAAGCAACAAGAGGGTGAAGATATTATATTTAAAAAGGTTTGTTGGACAATGGAAGCTAATAGGCCGCTCTTTCCTTACCAGAAATATTTATTAAATAAAAATAATACTCAATAATACTCAATAATATCAAATATAATTAACTAAGATCTAAGATAATACTTAATTTTCTAAATTATCACAAATAAATCATTTTATGTCGGTTCTGTACACTTAGTGATACGCTATTATATTAAATTAACAATAAATAAAATAAATAAATAAAATAAAGATAATATCAGAAAATATGTTAATACCATGTTACCTTTGTCTTTTCCACAAAAGAGATTTTGAAAATGCGAACAAGATGTTAAGCTCTAATAATGAAGTTTATTCTGTCTGAATTTCTACGAAATTTCATCTTATCTAAAAGCAACGAGATGAAAACCGTAATGTATTCATGGATTGAGAATAAAAAGCCCCCATCAATATTAAACTGTGGTAATTATTCATTATAGATCTGGTTGGTTCCACTTTATGTAAATAAAAAAGCAGCATCTGTTTATTATTCTTCTCTGTTAAAGGTTGATTTTTGAATAGACGTGTGTATTACTCTGTATGGAATAACGTCATAGTTTTTCATTACACTATATGATTTACAATCGCACTCTGAGAGCTTCTTAAATTAAATAATCATCTTAGTTTGAATAAAATGTATTAAGCCCTATTATAATAGAAAAAAACATTTACAATAAAATGCCTTGAGGGCGATAATAAGGAATAATGTCACACCTAAGTTTTAAGTAATTGTTAAGTATTTATAAGTTATAGTTTTTCAACTATATTTTTTTTTAATTCGGATCAAAACCTGTTTAATAATACTGAATAGATTAAATCATAAAACATATTTGATAATATATTTATTTATTTTTAGCTTCACGCTATATCTCTCACATAGCAGTGTGTTAACCTAGAAATCTAGTATTAAGACACTTACGTTGCCTACTTTCCGCGCGTTGAAGCTGGAGGCATTGCGTGTAAAGTGGCGGAGCTCAACGCTACACTTTGCACTGTTACCAAAACGAAGATTACATTTCCTCGAGTGGGAATCGAACCCAAAACCTGTCGGGATTACTGTCACATGCTAGTATCCCTCCCTGCGCCACGACAGACCTCATTATTCCATTCCTTTCAATTTGAAGTGAAAATAACTTTATTATAATAAAATGTATTGAGAATGAAGAATTGACAATTATTTGTTCTAACTTCCTCCCGCATCTTGAAGGAAAAATCGTAACGAAGTACTTTCATCAATTTAATTATCCTCTGTTAAGAGTTCAGGAGATATCACTTGCACATTTTCATTCCTTTGTCCAAAACGAAAGTAAAAGTTTAATTTTTTAATTTGTATACATTCAAAGTTATATTGATAATTTACAAAGAACCTTTACCTAGAAAGCATTAAAAATAACTTGTAAATATACTTTAACGTTTTTGCTTTTGTTCCTTCCCCCGCAGCGAGAATAGATTTTTTTATTAAGTCACTCTTCTCTGCTGAATTTAGCGAATTAAACGGTCATATAAGAGAGAATTGACACACAAATGTTCTTGGAATAAAATTAAATTCCCTAGTATGTAAACCTAATATAATAAAAACACAAAAAGAAAATAGAAATTATTATTCAAAAATAGTTTCATACAAATTCATTACACTTGTAAATTATTGAGAAATAGAATATACCCCTCTCTACACACACAAATTTATTTCAGTACCTCCATATATTTTGCATACGAAGTACTCTAGTATGAATAAAAACAGAAAAAGTTTGTTAAACAAATTGCTACTTACATACGCTTACTCAAGATAATTTGAAGAAATAGATTTTATCTAGTTTGCTTTAGTGAGAGCAATCTGTAGAAGAGGATTCTTGCATCGATGTCTTGGGAGCGAACACGTGAAATAGAAAATACGACCGTAACCTAGTTTCGTTGAAATTAGTCCAATTTTCTTTCTTTGAAATATTAATACAAACATTTGATGAACCAATATTTAGATTAATGTTGAATAGTAGTAATACTAAGGCTTAGGCTATAGAAATAACAACTCATAGTAGTATATTTTATTCAAATTTACTTATTTACTTAACACAGTAAAGATTTTGAATATTCACTGTTTTTCTTAGTTTCACACTTTATTCCGCATATAGCAGCGTTCCACCGTACTTTCGATTTATAAACATAACTAGGTAAGTTTAAAAAAATGTATTATAGAACATGTTATATTTGACAAAGCGACAGACAGACTGCACTATAATTTTCCAATTAACGCTTCACACTGAAATTCAGAATATAGATTCTAAAGCTTCGCTTTAGAATTGTAACGACACTAGCGGCTAGCGTAGTTACAAGGGCTACGAGCGTAGCGGAATGCTACGAGTTGGTCGATCGTGTCTACGACGAGAATTACTGCGATGGCAAGTTTGTACGCAGAAGTGGATTTAGCAGATGTGACTAGTATTATAGTATTAGAATTAATGCTTGTGAAGTAGATTCTTTATGAATGAGAGAGTCATTGTGATGTTGAAATGTAATTATAAAATATTATAAAATCCTAGGTGAGGACATCGTAACGCAGCGGTTCTCACAGCGATGGTTGTGATGGTTTGATTCTCATTAATATAAGCGTAAAGAAATATTTCACTTCCTCAAGTGGGAATCGAACCTACAACCATCGCGTTTACAGGCGGCACCGTTGTGCCACTGCGCCACGACGGCCTCAAAGAATAGAAATAAGAAAAAATTATGGCTTAAAATAGTTATAGAAATATAAATAACAATAAATTCTCTCGTCTTATGTCTGCTAGCAATTGGCTAGTTAGCAGTTCAGTAACACAAAATCAAAAAAGTTAATTTGATGAGTTGTCCGCAAAAGAAATAAATTAGAAATTACATTTCAATTACTTATAAAAAATATTATATCCAAATATAGCAGATACCGACAACAAAAACAACATTACAATTAATTTCGACGAACACACCTCCGGGTGTCACAAACAAGATCTGCAATCTTTAATTATAATAAAGTCACAATAAGAGATAAGGCAGACCCCGCAGACCCCACAGACCCGATACCGTCGAGCTTTAACGAAAGAGGTTTAAATCCAACAATAGCATTTCTGCCACATTTATTCTGTGGAGGAGGGCTCGATTCTGTAGATTAGAGAGTATTGTTACAACGAATTTGAATCCAAAACCCCGCGGGATAGGAATGCCATTTATTTGGGAATATCCGAAGCTGATAATAAAATAGGGTATGCCTGTACGTCGTTTCGTAGATTGCGGGATTGCCAGTTGTTTTTTCGATGCAAATGCCGCTAAACTGCCGGATTTGTGGAATACAGAGGATATAGGGATGTATTAACTTGAGTAAGTAATGATATTTAATAATTATACTCATGTTTTTTTTAAATATATTTAATATTGTATTAGTTGTAAATGTAATATTTAGCACAATTGGCATATGTCCAACGCAGTGATTGTTAACTAGAATCTAACTCAATAAGAAATGAAATATTAAATATTTTTATTTCTTCGCTCTGATATCGATGTAACCCGCGGTATAGAATTCCACCACTGTTTTTTCCAATTTGAAATTATAACCGGAATATGACGAAGGTATGAAATTATAATGTCCATAGATTCAAAAATCAACAAAAAGGCAACATTAAAAAAAAAACTATTAAAATAGTTCAAAATCATAATGGCATAAGCAATATATTTAACAGCTATAGCTTAATAGATTTTACACGAGAGAGGTCAAAAGAATGTAAGTTCTAAACAAATCCGAATGTTCGCGCATCAAGGGGTAGATACGAGTATAGTAGGCTTAACGAGTTAGTACGGTTGGTGAGTTCCGATACGACCTCGAAGGGTTGTTTGGAAGTATATTTTAAGTTATAATTAAGCCATTTAAGTCAACTTAATACGGTAGTTAACTCGGAAGCTAATAGCATAGTAGTTTTATTACTAAATTGGTAAACATATATTTAAATAAGAAAAATAATGTACTACATTAGGATAAACGGATCAAGTTATTAGGCCCAGTAACTACATTAGTGTTAAGGATAATTTTATAAATGAAAATCTCTGATATGAATAATTTTCAATTATTATTGTACGCATATTGTAATTAAAATGTTACTTTATTTGATAGATTCTTTCAGTTAATTCTCTAAATAATAGTTTTTCCTCATATGTCTTCCATGTACTGATAAACATACATATTTACATTATAGTGTACAGTTCTTATTTTGTGCACAATCTCTAGACTTTCCAGAAATACGTTTTAACAGAATCCACAAAACACAGCAAGCAAGTCTTTAATTAAATCTGGCGCCGTTAAACTTTTTTGGCACATTCCGAAAACTCCGAATAAAAAATATTGTCACTTTTAGCTTCAACTTTGTGTCCTTCGAATTATTTTTTGTTTACGCGAGTAGGTATTATCTGATGTTTTTGATAATTAACAGTTTGTCAATTTATATGTTGTTAATAACAAATTAATCATATGCATTGTAAACGCGGACAAAACTAATTGGTTTTAGATGTTAATTTTACATTAGTTTATATTTTTAGGTAAGAAAACTCAAATTAACTTAAAACAAATTCATGTTAAAAAACTTTTAAAATATCCAAAAATATTTCTTGAATTTTGAAAACACATCCGGCTAGAGCTGATAAACACGCGTATACCTACATATTACTCGTAATATATATATGATATGAGCCCGTCATCCCATTACAGCATATTTCACGGCAAAGTAATCCCAATCCCTGTAATAATCACTCGCAAGTATCGTCCGCGGCTTCACGCTATATATATATAATACAATAGTATATATGTATGTTTGTCCCTGTCATAGTAAATTATGTGTATTGTTCTGTACGGGCTAATCTCGGCTTCGTTTATTTGGGCGCTGTTACAATTCCCATATGTTTTGTTTCGCTTCCAAATTTCTATCTGAATTAAATGGTTTAATCTGTTTTATAGTCACTAGCTGTCTGTGGAGCGCGAGTGTTGGTACAAGAGGATGATCTTTTATTTTAATTGGAGGGAAAACAAAGGAAGCTCTGCACTGTTTTTATAGATAAGTAAGATTAGTTAATATACTATAGAAATTGTTATGTTTAAAATAAACATTGTAATTACTATATTTTTAGTTAGGTTTAAACTTAACGGTTTTCCTTCAAGCTTCCTTAACGGTTTCCTTAACGGTTAACGGTTAGTAAAATTCGATTTTTGAATAGAAATGGCCACCTACATTGACATACAATGTTTTGAATTATAGTACCCAGTTCTATATATTATGTGAATGTTTCTTGTTTTAAAAAGAAATGAAATCTTTGACTTCATTAGTGCCAATATTCTCTGCCATTATATTGCTCCTATTTTGAGCATTATATATTATGACGCTAAAAATATATTATTTAGTTATTTACTTATATAAATGTGTGTTTTAAAATCATATATTGCTAAATCTCGAATTATACGAAGTTTTTCCCTTATCTCCAGCGCTAGCATTGAAGGAACATATCTTAGATCGTCTTAGACTAAGTAACAGTGTCAGACACTCGTGATCTTACTAATTATTTCATCAGTTCACAACGCGTCGTATAATATCCCGGAAGGGCGAATAAGCCGTTGAGTAATTTCAGTAATTAAGCTAGTTAATTGTAATATGTCCATATTAGGGACGTGCGGTTCGCAGCGCTCGTGACAGCGCAAATACTGAGTAATGTCGTAGTATAACATAGTATAGAATACTATATACTTATATTTGTATTTAATAATACTGCATATATATAATATATAAATAAAAGGCAGTCATTTCGCAGTGGTGAATGCGACAGCTGTGGATTTGATTTTGTCGTGGCGGAATGATTATATTAAAACTAGAGCTTAGAAAGCTTAGAAATTCCGTTACCCATTTTCCACCAAATTCTTAAGGGTATTGTTTCTTGAGTGGTGAAACTCAACGCCGCGCTTTGTCTCGACGTCAAAGCGAAGAAATAAAAATAAATATTAAATTTCCTTGAGTGGAAATCGAACCCAGCAATACCCAGTCAGGCTTACAGTCACACACTTGTGCGCTACGACTGGCTTCTGGCTAATAATAACAAAATAATTTTAGTAAAATCAGTCGATTAAAATTATTTAATATATATTTCCCCATACCAGAGGTATAGAAAGTGAAATGAAGTTTTAAATACCGCTATTAAATACGGATCTTAAAAATAAGCAATTTAAAAATATATATTTTAATACATTTAAGCCCGCAGATGTAATGCAAAGTAAATTCATATAATTTAGAACTAAACTAGACTAGCGTTGTAAGATCTGCATCGCATTTAAATATCGTGTCGCCCGAGTTGTAAGAGCTCCGTTCTATTTACATATAGGATTCGGCCTCGAGCGCTATTGTTTGTACACTGTGCCTCTGTACCTCTGTAGTGTTCGCTAAGTCCTTTTATAATAGGCACTTAGAATTAACTCAATAGAAATAGCTGAGGCCATACGAAAATACAAATGTAGGCCTTTTAAACTGTCGCCGAATAATAATGTTTTAAGTGTTCTAAGAAAATTGCTGTCATTTTGTTCTGTGGAAAATTTTGATTTGGATCTTATAATATTTTTGATACGACACTCACAGTTATGTGTTTTAGTTCTATGCGTTTATACGAGTATTGTATATTGAAAGTAAAAAAAAAAATGTGTAAGTATATTTTGTATAAAATTTTTGGTTTAAAACTTTCAAAATGAAAAATTTTGAATTAAAGCTTAGTCCATTTTAAGCGACTAAATTAAAAATCTTTCTTACTTAAATTTATAAACTATATAATAAACATCTCAATATGTTTAAAAAAACTTATATTTAAAAAAATAATAGCTTCACGTTTCTCCTGTATAACAGGGTAGGCAGAAGGAACCTACTCGTAGTGATAAGACGCTAAATTCTGAAGGATTTGTATGTTTTCAAATTCGGCAAGTTTTCAAATATGATTTGAATCGGAATTAATTTGAACGAATTCACTTCATTTATAATTTACAATTTAATACGTTTCATATCAAGAACATATTCTCAGAAGTAGTTTCTTTGATTACATTGGTTCAAAGAACTTCAATTAATATTGAAAACTAAGTTGGTACATTTCAATTTATATATTAAGTTCTGAAAATACTTAAAACTAGCTCGTATTCATAGATGGTTCTAAGAAATTAATGCTGTATCCTGTATCCTTCCTTCCATCCTTCATGTTGTATCCCTTATGCAGCAGAGTAAGCAGACGAAACATATATATAGTGTACGACACTCCGCCCCTCACTTTCCGCGAAATACTGCAGGCATTGCATCTTGAGTAATGAAAATCTACGCCGCGCTGAGCCTCGACACTCGAGTGAGACTCGAACCCATACTGTCGCATTTAAACACGCTTATACCCCTGCATTACGACTGACCTCAGATCTAAAACTAGCTCATATTCATATATAGTTCTAGAATTATCGTATAAAGGAATATTTGTTCACTATTTATGAATAAGTTATGCGTATGGTTGTATCTGAAAGCATCTCTCGAGGCCGCACTAACCTATATACATATATATTTGTATATATATATATATATGTAGGTAGAACGTAAACATCTTAGCAGAGCAAGCATTGACGTATTTGTAACGTTAGAAGTTATTACTTGCGTCACTGAGCATATTCTCCATTTTCCTTATGAAAACGAAGCAATATTTAAGAAGTGGGTCATGTTGTACGAGATAGCGGCTCGTTCTAGCGTTTTACGGAAACTAAATATTAGCTGGTCAACAAGAAGCGCGTCTAACTAAAGAAAAATGTGAACGAAACTTAAAAATATTTAGATAAGATTTGTGTGGAAAGTTCATTTTTGTGGGATACAGAGTGTCTTAACACTAAGTTGCCTTACTATGTGCAGCACCTTGCTATCTGCAAAATATGCGTGGCGTTGAAAAATAAATTGAAATCTATGTGATTTTTATTCTTTTAATTTGATTGATCTAACATGTCATGTCATACGTTAATAAGTATCGCTGACAAATTTATTATCTGTGACAATTACAGAATGTACATATCTTATTATATAAATTTTTACCAACAAAAATAAACACAGATTTTGATAACTCCTGTATTCAATACAATTAATATTCGTTGTTGAAAATTTGAGGAAAACAAAAAAAAAATACAAAAAGTTAAATATTAAAAAACGCTTTGCTTTCTACACCGCCACGCGGCGCTACGCGGCGCTACGCGACGCTACGAGCACTCAGTGCACCCATATGTAAGTGAGGTGATTGAAGCGGACGTCGCGTTGACGTATCACTGCGAGAGGAATTACTATTGAAAACAAACACTCGTTACTGGGGCGCGGCATTTAAAAAAAAAAGTAAAATTTTATTTTACTAAGCAAGTTAGTATTTTACTTATTTTTAATAGATATGTTTAATTTTATTAATAAAAAAAAAACAATAGAAAAAGAAAATTAAGTCTACTAAGATCATCTTATTCAAGAAATTGGACAAAGTCTGGTTTTTTTTCTTAATTTTTTTTTAAGAAAAGAAGGTACCACTTTATCTGACAGACACAAAAAAAATCAGGTTTTAAGTTGTTTGTCTAAATATTGCATAAAAGAATTATACAATTTTGAAATCTATTTAACGAAGATTATTCATCCTTAATTCGTATAATTTTATTAATATTGTCTACACATTAGGCACTTACCAAAAACAGTGGTGCATAACAGCGTGTAGAGAAGAGGTTGGCACAGCATGGTGTGCGGGGGGCGGGGGGCGGCGGCGGCGGGGGGCCCTGCTCATCTCCACGGACGCTGCATCTAACATAACACACAAAATCATTATAATTTCATTTTAGAAAGCAATGTTTCAAACATTGCGTGAGTGAGGAACGGAGTGATTTGACACTAAGCTCCCTCAGGTTAACCTGCTGTGGACGGGATATATGGTGAAAATAAAGTAAAAAAAAAACAATTTCTAGATATACAAGGAAACCTTGTTGAAATGGATATTGCTAGTTGCCTTGGTTTGTTCAACCACGTAAACGTGTTCTCTGAAATAACATTCTATACTCAGTATTGAAATTTATCACACTGCAAAATATTAATATGGAACTATTTTCATAAGAAGGCCAGTCGTGGCGTAGGATACATGAGTGCGACTGTAAACGCGGCAAGTTGTGGGTTCGAATCCCACTCGAAGATATTATATATTTAATATTTTCATTTCTTCATTCTGGTAGCACGGCAAAGTGCCTCCAGAATTAAGAAATGGGGAAAGGTAGTATCTTAAAAAAGTTAAAATAACAACAAAGGATGTCGACTCAGTTTTATATTTATGTCACCACGTTGTTCTCATTTCTCATCTGAATCTCTACTTGTACTTATTTTCCCTTTTAATATAAGTGTTACAATATATGACAAGACTCTATCAAAGACGTATATATGTAAATATAAAAACTGTATCTTCAAAGGTGGAAGGGGCACAGGTATGTGACTGTAAATGTGACCCGAGTGTATTTCCCACTCGGGGGATTGAATTATATCTATTTATGGCTTTGGACTTTGAAGTTTCGCCACTCAACACGCAAAGCCTCGAATTTTCTTAACATAAAATTTTAAAATTTAAAATTTTCTTAACATAAAATTTTTGCCACCAGAGCAAGGAAATGAAAATATTAAATATTTTATTTCCCCTAGTGGGAATCGAATCCAAAACCATCGCGTTTACAGTCACACGTTTGTGCCTGTGTACGTTTTCTAATTCAGTAATAATAATCAAAATACAGAAAACGCATAGATAATCTTTCAAAAACATTGCAAAGTTGACCTACATATATTAACGCCCTACAAATATGCTTACATTTTCTTAAAATATTTCTTAAGTTCTATATCAAGGAAAGGCAGTAAGTAATATATTATAATACGTCAAAAAATACGAGACAAATTGGTGTTAACAAGTGCTATAAAAATAATGCCTCGCCAAATTACACTTTATTTTGAGATATGTAGAGTCGTATTTCAGTTGACTGCCGTTCTCAAGAAATATTATAGAGAATCCCATTCTATTGCTTAGGATTAAAGTCGATTTTTATTATTACTTATATTTTAGCTCAGCAATATGGGACTGAGCAATTGAATTTGAAACTTGTCGTCATTATTATAGAGTTGACTTTTGAACGTAATGTCCTTTTTGAAGTAAAGGAATATGGAGGAAGCGTTTAGAGTACTTCCTGAGAAATTCGCGAACTTTCTGTAGACATATTATACATACATATATATATGCTCATATATAATATACATAGTAAAACTTTATACTAGCTATAATAAATTGCCGTAATTTACTGTCACGATTCTGTAAAGCTAAAGTCTGCAAAATTGTATGAAATGAGCTATAAGTTAAGTATTTTTAACTGAACTAAAAATTCCAGTTAAATAAAATTCACATTTCGATCAAACCAAAATTAGAACAGTTCTGAAGAGTCATTACTTTTTATCAATCGTTATTTTTATTCGTCTATCCAGCAACATTGTAAAGAAACGTGAATAAAAATGGAGAAATCATCTTTAAGATCAATGATTTATTTTTGGCTTCACGCTCTGTATCCCTCATAGCGCAGGGTAGACAGATCGCAGATGGAGCCTTGCAGTGAGACACTTCTTTCTCCACACAGCGTGTAAACTGACTGTAACGTCACTGTGACACGACAGGCTGTGGGTTCGATTCTTACCCGAGAAAATTAAATACATAAACACTCTAATAAAACTTCCACTTCAATACTTAATTCAGGCTTAAAAAATCGGAAATTTAATATTTTCATTCAACTATTTATAAGAATATCTTAACCATATCATACTGAAAACTTTAAGTCCCAAAAAAACATTAACTAACAACAAAAATAGTTTCATTAAAACTATTCTTATCTGCGAAGTTTTTAATAAAAGGCGGAACTTCATTTCTACAGCTTAATTGGACCCAATTCACCACGGAGGGGTCGTAGATTCAACCCCATCCTACTTGCGGCTGTTTATTTAGATCTCTATCGGCCAGCGACAAATAAATTGCTATATTGTTTGAATATCGTGTTGTCACGTACGAATCTGAGCGAGGAATGGTTAATATTTTTGTAATACTTATCGAGTTATATACATTTTTAGATTGACAGTATATATCGCATATTACAGGGTAGATAGACAAAGTATAGTAATTATAAAGTATTTATATATACTAATTTTGTCTACTTTTACGTGTTGAATGGCGGTACTCCAAACTTAAATGTTTTTTAATTGAATCCATTATGTTTATATTGAAATAACGATATATTAATTAAAATAAATTTAAATAAATATTTCATTTGCCTCGAGCAAATGAGGATCGAACCTACAACTAGTCGCGTTTAAAGTCACACACTTGTGCCTCTGCGCCACGAGTGGTCTCAACGGAGATATCTGGTCATCAATATAGTTAACCCCTATTCATCCTCACACTGGACATTTTTGAAGTAACATTTCTGAAGTAACATTTTAAATAAGAACATGTATTCGGTAAAATTTTTGAGCAAATTAAATTAAACATTCGGTAAATACTTGTCCTGTTATCTAGTTTGTTTAAAGTTGGGATAGCATGCTTCTTACACATTTTAAAATACAGGGAATTAAAATTGAAATTTGTATTGTGGTGTAAATATGGTGCAGGTTCTATTCTCACTCGAGGGTATGAAATTTATACATATAATAAAATTGTAACTCATCGCCATCTGTACATGGAAAATATACATGAAAATCTATCATAGGGGACATTTATCGACTCAGTAGAACCCAAAAACATATTTATTTAATACCATAGTTAACACATAGATAATCTGAGAAAAACTCATACAACTAACTACTGGTACGCATAAGCACGATGTGCAAAGATTGAAGAGAGACCCAGCAATGTACTGGAAATATCCAAAATTGTTCATCATTATTCAAAATATTAGATATGAAACCTACAAAAATATAGGAAATGTATGCAATAATTAAAATGTAAAGAGAAATGGCATTAAATAATTAAATGACAAAATGACACGTGTTGAGTATCGGGGCTCAACACCATTACAACTATTTTGTAAATTTTTAAACATTTAAAATTACATGAGAAAATAAAGTGAGTCACGATATAACGTAAACATTAAAGTAACAAGTGAAATGACAGCAAAAATACTGGAAATTTAAGAATAATGTAAACTACTTTACTTTAAGACTACTCTTTACTAGTCATTGTGCAGTGTGCTTAATATTCAGTTGTTATTCAATTATGAGCTTTACGATAAATATTTAAGGTAGCAAGTTATTTGACAGTGAGTGGTATCTCTAGTGTGGCCAAAACAGCTGCGCTTTCACAGACGCACGCCCGTTACATGAAATTAATTATAAAGGAACTAAAGTCATTTTAATTACTTTTTCACTTGTAATGCTTTTTTAATCGTTTTTATTCTGTAAAAACAGTGAAATTTCAAATTTTGTACGCAAAATACAACCTTTTGTTTTTAGTTTTATTTTCAATTTTGCTAATTTTATTTTTTTTTATTCAGATTCACACCGAATCCCGCGAGTAACGGGATAAGCAGACAGAGCTTAGTGTTATGTCTTGGACAGACCGAGGAATTGAAAATATTCAGTCCCCGAGTGGGAATTCAACCAACCGCCGCGCTTACATACAAATGCTATACCGCTGCGACGCGAGTCATCAGTATTTGATGAACAAAAATTTACATTTAATTCGATGTAAATATCAAGATTTTTATATCTAAGTTATTTTTATGGCTCACAGATAGAGCGGCGTTAAGTTCCGCTACTCAACGCTCGATGTTTTTGAGGACTGAGCTACGAAAAGAATGGCAAACGAAATGTTTTAAAGTTACAAGGCTAGTTTCTTTCTGCCTGTTCAGGTTAAATTACTTCTTAATTAAAATTAACAATTTTGATTAGAAACTTTTAGGGCGAATATTTAAGGTATTTTTTAACTTAAATTTGGGCTACTGTGGGAGTCTTAGCGGCACAGCAGCTAACATAACAGTTGTAGGTTTGATGTCCACATAGCGGGTGAGTTATTTTTAATTCTTCTCCGGTAAAGAGAAGAATTAGAAGTAACTCAACACGAATTATATTGACAATGAGGCTGTACGTGTGGAACAGAGTGTCTTAACCCTAGATAATCCCTGCTGGCCCTGAATTACAGGGATATAACATGAAGTTATTTTTTAATTTAAACTGTTTTAAATTATCATGAAAATACCGTATATAAAAAAAAACCATTTCAAAATGTATTCCATTCATTGGATTTATGATTGTTTTTGCTTTAAACTTATCCACCCCTCTGCATTGCAATACAGCGTGTTGATATAAGTCAGTGTTTGATTGGAGAGTGCTACAAGAGGGGATTGCGTCGACACGCGGCTCTGTTTGATTCTAGTACAATAAGAGCTTCAACACCCATACATACATTGTGGAGTTATTCTCTGATTAAAAGACTAACACTTTATCACAAAAGATTCAATCATTATTATTTATTTATGTATGTTGCTTATCGAAAATTATTTTGGTAGGAATTTTGCATATAGTAAATGGAATTTGGATATTATATTAATATCATAGTGGGACTTCGTTTGACTGCTAGCGCGGAGGCTGTGGGTTCGATTCACAGTTGAGTCAATTACTTTCCTGATTTCTTGGTAGGTACCACACCACCATTAAGATCATTAACGTTTTGAATGCAGGCGGAAAGCGGAGAAAGGCTACGTTTTTTTTTCACTGGTTTTAATATTTTATTATTATTTATTTTTTCTAATCTAGATGACTACAATGTCTCAAAAATTGGGGGGAAAATATAAAATGGAGAGAAATTAACTCTCTTATATGTGAGATATACAGTGTGAGGCCTTTTCTTTTCAAATTTCCGAATAATCTACTTACTCATATTTAATACATACCTACTTATAGAATGAATTTTGAATGAGATTACAATTCGCATTTGAACAAAGATAAATTGAGTTTGCCGGACGGAGGAGCTCCCGCAGGCGACGCGTGCCCCGCGGGACCTATCTATATATTACTAGTATCACACTTACAACTATTGCATCTTACAAACTGGAATAAAATGGAGTTTCTTTGGTAATCTTAACTTCTACAAGTAAAAGATTGTTTTATAGCTGTATCTCACACAGAGGGAACATGGGAACCTACGTCCTACTTTCCCCTGATTTATGAGGCACTGCTTTTGCCTTGTTACCAGAGCGATAAAATTAAAATATTTCATTTCCCTGAATGGCAACCCACAATCGTCGCGTTTATAGTCACAATTTTGTGCCACTTTATAATAAAGAACTCTCAGAAGAGTTGTCAAAAACCTCTCGAAGTAAATTAATATCGTAGCTTTCTCTAGATGAACTTAAAACAAAAGCTTACTCAAGACTTGTTGAATGTATTCGAGTATATTACAACTGATTATTCAAATATTTCTTATATTTCATTTCTAAAAAGAATATTACCTTTATATCTCTCTTGTGAACATAAGATTTGAATAAGTAAATTTTTACTAAATAGTAAATTATTACTACTGACTATATTGTCATAAATTGTTTATATCTTTTTAAGTAATTGTACAAGACGCGGTGTTAAGTTCCGTCAGGTAAGTCGAAATGTTCTGAATGCAGCTAAAAGAAGAGAATAGTGTCCTAACACTACACTTGCGTGCCAACTATCTATTAACGGCCTGAGCGTGAAGCTAGGAAAATAAAAAAAATTTTAGAACACTACGTTTAAGTTTTTTTTTGTTGCAATATATATGTAGAATAGACTGCGACCTCACTAATGTATTTTTTGGCAATTTAAAAAATAATAAAAATATATATATTGTAAAAGATAACATATATACATATATATATTCAGATACAAAGTAAGAAACCGCATTAAAAAGATTTTCTAAATTTAGTGGCCTCCAGTCCCTCCCGGGACTCATAATGAAGTCCCTTCTCCCACACGCGATCAGCAAAGCTTTTCGCAATTACAATTTATAACATTCTACTTCTACTAGAAATCTCAAGTTTATCAACTTACAAACTTATTTAAAACTTAACTTGACTGTGGACTTTGCGGGCGGTAGTGTACACAATGGAACTGCTTCCTGTACTTCGCGTAATTTATTCAGCTGTTTATGTTTTAAGTTATAAGATGGTAGGTGTGGACGGTACATAGCGGGTTTGTTCAGTGTAATTCACATTAAATATATGACTGATATGTATAATTATTAAAAAATATATGCAAAACATATCTGATATCGACCATTGGTCCAGATTACTGTGAAAATTGTGACTAGTGCTGGTAATGTTTGTTCTTCTGTGTGTATATTGTTATATGTCGAATACTGGATAATATTTGTATGTATTTTTTTAAAAATAACTTACTTTTTTAAAAGTTTTTTGTCATAGCTGTTGCATGGAATTAAAACGCATATTGCTCTGGTTTTTATTTAACTACACTCCGTTCACCAATAACCCTTTCGTTCCCCACTTTCCGCCAAATTCTAAGGTGTTGGGTGTTGAGTATACGAGAACGAGAAAATGATAAATTAAATATTTCATTCCCACTACTGGGAATCAAAGCCAAAACAGAGAATTAACAAAATATTTCTAATAATCTTATTATATTAATATTATAACATCTATTATCTTTTAAAAGTTTATCTAATTCATTGCGCACAGGAAACGGGAGTCAATGAAACGCTGATATCAGAATCAGAAGCTGAGGCCACAAGAGACATATTAAATTTACTGGACGTTACAAGATCCCTCGAGAGCGTAAATAATGAAGTCCTCCGTCCTCCGCCCGCCCGCGGCCGCAATTCCACGTTACGACCTTTTTACTTCTTGTTAAAATTCCTGCTTCATCGACTTTTTGCTGTCGCTCTAGAACAGTTTGGTGAGTACAGTATGTATGTATGTATTAGCAAAGAATTTGTAATATTCTTTTACAGTAGTCATGCTCGTTAAATTTCGATTTGCTTTTTCAAAATACTGTGGAATAATATTTGTTTGTTGTATTTTATAATGATTTTATTTATTTCAACAATTTCAATTAATGTTTTCTTGTGGAAATAAAACATAATAAATATTTTAAAATAAAGTTGCCTAAAAATGTGATCTTATGTGCAACTTCAATTATTTTTTTTTCTGTTTTCACTTATATTATATATTACCAATATTTTTTATAGGTACAATTGTAAATATTTAGTCTCTAAAATAAAATGTATTATTATATTATATATATATATATATATATATATATATATATATATATATATCGCGAGCTACTCCCGCCCCTCCCCTCCCGGTGACGCTGTCAAGACCAGTCCAGGCCCAACAGTAATAAAGTTCATTCGAAAAAAAAAAGGACAATGAAGACAGTTCATAGGAAGAGTAAATAGCATCGATGCTGAGTCCTGAGGCGACCATTACGAGTTATGAGACGCAAATATACCGCTTTTATGAGTTTCTCACGAGTGTTTGTTGCACAGTAGAGTGGACCAGCTTATATATAAATACATACTCAAATAATTATAAATATATAATATACAATAAAGTAAACAATATTAGAACAAATTCACATATATTTCTGTTAGTTCATTAGCAAATGGATATTCCTTATTAAAAGTGAAGTATTGATAGTGAGGGTAGTCGTGGTGCAGTGGCACAAATGTGTGCGATTTCCACTCGACGAAATAAAATATTTTGATTTTTTTTTTCACTCTAGTAAAAAGGCAAAGCGCCGCATTGAATTCCGCTACTCAACACCCATTGCTTCCAGAACTTGGCAGAAAGTAGGGATCTAAAACGCTTAACGGGAACGGAGTGTTATAACACTAGGTTCTCAGATTCCGTGTGCCTATCCTGATACAGAGTGAAGCTAGTAATATAAAAATATTATATGTACAACAATCTTTAATTGAATATATAACAAATAAATATTATAACAATTAAATTAATGATAAATGAAAAAAAAACACTTTTTCATGAATTATTACGTATCTACATTTTCATTACACAAAAGTATCATTAAATTACTATCTAAATACTTTTTAAAACAAAATTTGAACAATGAAAAATATAACGTTAAATCTCAAGCGGGGAACAGTGAGATAACGGGGCGTCTCTAGTCCCGCGACAGCGATTAATACCGACCAAATATAGCGCACAGTACTGAGATACCGCTAGTAACTGGATGTAAAAAATTGCATTTCTTTTCTGCATAACAGGATGGTAGAGCGAATTCCCCGTGCCCAGTGTTCAATGTGTGTTAAGTTGCAGAATTTAACACCGCTTTTTATGAATAGAGCGGCAAAATTAAAAGTTCCCTACTATGTGGAGCGGCCAGTCGTGATGCAGAGGCATAAGTATATGACTGTAGAACTTTTCGCTCGAAACTAAATTATGTAAACTTATTAGTAAAATATTTTTAACGTTTTTAACAAATATTCCAAATGCTGTCGATTCCCTACTAAAAATTTAAATAAGTTACTGCTACAGTCACAGCATTTTTTATGGTAAAGGATAAGGTCACCTGATGGTAAGTGATCACCGCCGCCCACGACCCCATGCAACACCAGAGGAGCTACAGGTGCGTTGCCGGCCTTTAAGGTGGAGGATGTTGGGCGCCGGGGCCAGGCATTACCTAATGCGAAACGCAGTGGGATGAGCCACTACTTGTTGCCATTACTGGTGACGTGACTCTACCATACGTACTTTAGTCGCCTCTTACGACACCGACAGTACCAGGGTGAGTATGAGGGTGATTTACAGTATCCATTGCCCATTTCCGGTTTTCGACGTAAGACACTTTAGGTTATTCATCTTTAGTCACACGCACCCTACTCAGTAAATCGAATCTCGTATAGACAGTGTTTGTACTGACAAGGGTAAATTAATTTAAAAAGATGATTATTTTGTTTTTGCGCTCTTTTTAACTGAATTGTTAGCATTGTTATACGATGTAAGCTTTTGAAATTTTGTTCCAAATAAAACTAATTAGAGTCACCATACTATATAGCAGTGAGATAAAGATTGAGTGACATATAGTATCACAGATTTATAAATTAAATATTACTATATTATTCTTTATATAATTTTCCTTTGTCGAATCAAAAAATAATGCTATTTATTCAATATTTTTATTTTTTTAAGAATCTGCACCTTAAAAAGAAAAATACAGAACCCTTATCTTTTTAGAATTACTTTGTTGTCCGTCTGTCCGTCTGTGAAGACAACTTAACTAGAGATATCGTGGAGGTATCAATTTATTAATATTAAATACCCAGATGTACGTTCTCTTGGAACACAGAAAATATCAAGCTTCTTATTCGACAAAATAAAAAAATCATATATCAAAAATAAATAATTATTCAGATATATAAAATCTATTACTTGTACTTTCCTGTGGACTTATCGTTAGAAAATTTGTGTGTTAGAAAAGTGGAAGCCTCAAAATATTTAGACAGCAGTTTTATCTATTTAAAAAGAAACAGCGTTAAAAAAATTAAATTAAAATAATATTCTAAAGGGATTACAAGGAAAAGGAAATACAAAATTAATTAACACCCAACAAATGGGTAAAGCCAACTCACAGCAGGTCGTTCCCGCGCCCCCCGCTGTCGTCACGACGCGACGCCCCACTCTGCTCACAATTGTGATTTTTTTTGTGAAGTAACGTAATACCGTCATTCTCATTCGTTCTTTATATTCAACAGTAATCATAATTTTCAGCAAATTTAAGTTCTCATCATGACGTTTTTCATATTGTACAAATTTATTTTACATTTTATTATACACAGATATTTTTCGTATTACAAATATTAGCTCTTCTTTTGATTTATTATTTTGTGTTTTGAAAACCTATAAGGTACTTTCTGTGGACCTACAATTATAAAATTTAGGTAAAAGTAAGAACATACAGTAGGTAGGCGAGTAAAGAAAAAATCCAACAAATTCAAAAATTATAGATATTACTTTGAAAAAAATATTCAATTGAAAAAATTCAACAATATAAAATTGTCAATAATTTCATTCGTAAATATTTTCTTAAAAAAATTATTACATATGGACAACTTTTATAAATTGTACTTCTCTTTGACAAATACTTCTCAAATTGGCTTTGGAAGTATAAATATTTTAATCTAGCTAGGTATGCATATATAAATATCTTCCGTTACTGGGTGACTGGCTGAAAACGCACAGATGAAGTTAAAATTTGGCTTGTAGGTAGGTTAGAGAAGAGTGTAGGTGAAATAAAAAAACTGAGTATTATATTTTACCTCTAAAATCCGTTTCTATCTACGGGCGACTATAGACAATACAATAAAAAACCTAAATAAGCATCGAACCCACAACCAAATTTACCACTGCACAGATATTTTATTCATTTCATATGGTATTTCTATTACATGAAACACGTAATTCACATAAATATTTCACGAGACGCAATTAGTGGTACACAAACGTGAAATGTGAATTAGACTGCATGTTACAAATGTTACCAACAAAAAAGAAATAACATTGTAGTTATAATAAAATTTCATATTTAAAGTAATTTAATTATATAATATTATTTTAAAGTAACCTAACGAGATACTTGTGGATAAATTGTATTCCTTTGATCATGAACGTTATTGTGTCTACCCTCTCAATATTTATAACTTTTAATTACCTAGAATTTTCGGGAAAAACAGACAAACGTGTTCATAATAATACATAGATATATCTTAAGCTTGTTATCTCCTATTCTTTGAAATGGGTCAAAAATAAACTTCAAAAAGCCACGGTCTGATATCAAAAGCTTAAACGAAGTCTCCTTTGCTCAACTAGTATTTCTAACCTTGTCATTTTTGTATTCCGTCCAGCCTCTTATATACACGTAATATGGATAAGCAGTATCTGAACGGTATCGAACTATCCGACGTCGCGTAATACAATTCAGTCACGAGCTCCAAGGTCTATCTAATTTGTTACGAGAAAGACACTAGGCCGGTGGCTGTTACCGAAGGTCCGAACTGATGAAATTATTAAAGGTAGTTACAATGTTATTGTAATAAATATCTTTTTGGATTATATCAATTTACTTATATTTTTAAGAAAGAACATTAATTTATTTGTATGTAAAAAATATATAATTATTAGGTAAATAAAAATATAATTGACTTAGCTCTCATATAAAGCGATATAATAATCAAAGTATATGTGAGAACCAAAATTTAACGCAATGGATTGACTGACTTTAAACCCCACACCCGGCTCGAAATGTAAGTAGATTTTTGTTAGCTTTTATTATATTATATAATATTATATTATGTTAATATCGTATTAATCTAACTTCTACTATGAATTAAGGTAATAATAAAACGTTACAAAAAAACAAAATTAAATTAAATTAAAGCTTATAATAGAAAATCAGAGCCCAGATTTCTGAAATTAGGTCAACATTACCTAAAAAATATTGAAAATTACATTTAATAATCTGCCGTTTTATTTAATCTAGTCTCCACTCGAGCTCACTCGACGAATTCGACTTTATTACTCGGAATACTCGCTATATTAGGGTGTAATTATTGTAATTGGGGGCAATTTACTTATAGTACCGCTGCTCAAGACTAATACATTTACTGAAAATGGGCCACCGCCGTGTCCGTGCACGCAAAACTGAAAGACATGAAGCTGACTACATGCAACGTAGTGCTATAAATAAAAAAAACTTATTTTATAACTTTTCAAAAAAATAATTTAAATATTGAATAAGTTATTGTTCTAAATACTGTCGCTCTCCATAAACAGAAAAAAAGTCATGATTACGTTGAAACAGAAGGAAAGTTAAACTTCTAGTAACCAACGTAACTTTAAAGTAGAAAGTGCGTAACGGAAGCTTCTCTATGTGAACGACGTATTTTAACAGTAGGTGCCCAGATTCTCTCTGCCTATCCTGCTATATGTGGGATGAGAGTCATAAAATAAAAATCATAGCGTTACGTATTTATGTATACATGTCGCTATCCAGTGGTAGTATCGTAATATGCTTGTATAATATTGGGTTACCGTTGAATACACCCAAAACATGAAAGCGCAAAATTTCTAAAGGAGAGAACTTCTGTATAGAAACAGGTCAATGAAGCCTCCTCGCTGTCGAACACCTTTCAAGGATACCGAAAACAAACAAGTAAACAAATTAATCCTGAAATAAACCCCAGTCATGTACTAATAGATAGGATTTAATTTATTTTCGTCCATTGTAAATTAAAATTAAAAAGCTAAATCAGATTTAGGCAGTAGGCGAAGGAAATCTAGTTCGCTTTTTTCTATCAGTGGAGGCATTGCGTATTGGGGAGGTGGAACTCAACATCTCGACACCAGAGCAAAGAAATGAAAATATAAGTGTAAATAAATATTTCACTTCTTCTGACGGAGATCGCACCCACTCACTCACAACACCAGGTTCATATTAGGTTAATAATAAATTATTATTCTTTCTACTTCTTTTTCTAATTTAACGCTTAATATTCTAATTAAAAAACTAAAATTGAATAACAAAGTAAATACACTATCTTACTTCTATCGTATATACATTCTCTGTATTGTAGATAAACAATAATTTAAAGTTTCCAATTAGAACAAGTTTTTAGTATCAAAAAATAAGTATTTTATGCCAGCGCTCTGATCCTCATTCACATTTCAACCATATCTCATTACGAATCCGAATTAAATGATATGCCGCAGAACGACCACTACAAATGAAATACATACCATATTTTATATTAAATCCCAAGTGATTTATTATTTTTCATAGAAATTTTAAGTAATATTGATTATTTTTAGAGAAATTAAAATCTTGTTCCTAACATAAAAAAATTAATAATTATTTTTTTTCGAAAACGAGAAAAAAATTGAATATAACGAGATTTTAAGCCGCGCCTCTGCTACCGTACCAGTTCTTTGTTGGACAACCGTTAGGCGATTTTCTAGAGGTGCGGGTACAAATCCCGTACTACATTTAATTATTTATACTTTATCTAGATAACTATCTATATAATGATTTTATGTCTTAAGTATCTTAAATATGCCATTAAGAAATTACGTCATCAATTATTTTAACAAAGATTAAAGTTACTAAAGAAATTGTACGTCGCTGGCGTTCTAGTTTAGATTTTATCATAACTTGTGATGTGAAAACTTAGACAAGTTGGTCTCATCCTTGTCTCCATAATACGCAATATAGCACAGGCATCCTTCTACTGAAAATTTTAGTTAGTTGCTCTTAAATTGCTGCCATAATAAAAATCGGTGGATATTTTAATTATTATTATTATTTATTACAGTTTAAAAAAATAATTATTTTCCAATATCTATTGATATTATCATAGTTAGTCAAAGTGCCAAAAGAACTGGCATTTATGATAAAGATATATTATTTATGAATTAAAATGAAAATCTAGAGATGTACATATGTATGATCTAGAGATGTATATTTAGTGGGCGGCGGTGATCACTTACCATCAGGTGACCACCACGCTCGTTTGCCTTGTCCTCTCCCATTAAAAAAAAAAATGTATAACATATTTGTATAAATATTAAGATAATACCAAATATGGTCTTTAATAAAGAATCAAGCATCGTCTAAGTAAGCCCTTTCTTGCTATTCTCCCATGTGGTTTATAAATCTCCATGTCCCTTTCTGGACGCCATAAATTCGTAATACGTCATCTTGATTTTATCACTTCTGTTTTCATTGATCAGTAACTTATCTTTCATTTTACTTTAGTTAGCTTTTATCTTTTATCTGCTTCACGCTGTATCCCGCATAAAGCAGGATGTGGTGGTTGCAGCAGTGTGTTGAGTGGTGGAACTCGCCCCCAACAATTTGCCTCGCCCAGCAGAGCGAATAAATGAAAATGTTAAATATTACATTTTTTGGGTATAGATAACCCAATCTGTCGCGTTTATAGTTACGCGCGTTTTACACCAGGGCCCCGGCTGATCTCTTAGTTAGACCGGATTACTACCGATAAATTGTATGAAATTTAAATATGAGTAAGTAAATAAAACAAACACTTTACAGCTTAGTTATGCTAAACTTACGAGATGTTTTCGCCTTGTTAAATACAAATTTTACGATTCAATAATTTCTTTATAGCTGTTTCCTTTTAGGAGTATATCGATAAAGTTTATTACGAACTTTTTTTTATATTTGATTTAAAATAAGAAATGTATATATATTTTTAGGTAGGTACTACAAATATTTTTTTAAGGTAGGAGCATACATTTGACAGATTATAAAAACAAAAATCTATCTACGTTTTTGTTTTTATAATGTGTTGAATATATGCTTTTGGCGTCTTGTAACTGAGGAGAGACGTTTAATACGAATACGGTCGATAGCAATCACCCTCGCAGAGCTCAAGCGATGAGAAATGAAATCGACCTACGTAACCTTCCACGGTCTAGAATTTATAAATTATTTGCATTAGATACTAACTTAGTACATCTTTTTATCAAACAAATTATACTTAAGAGATATAAACATATTCGGTATATAATATGACCTTGAATAAGTTCTCTGTTCTTTTTTTTTTTGAAAGACTGCGTTGCGGCACTCTTTGCATGGAATTTCGTACGGTAACGAATCACCAAAGTAGTACTATATGTACCCTCAAATTATAGTAGACTAGTGTTTACTACAGTGTCAACTACATATTTATTTTCCCTTTGTGAAAATGTGTACTTTTGTGCCAAATAAAGTGTTTTTGCGGGGAATTTTATTGCACTGCTTTATTCAGAAAAAATCTGCAGCAGAAGCACACAGAATTCTAGTTGGGAAATAAGGTGACAATGCTTTGTCGAATACAATATAAAATAATAAAGGTAATATAAAAACATTACGATGATTATATATTTATATAAACTTTACAATTTCATATATATTGCGAGATCAGACATGGCGTAAAAGTACAAGCATGTGAAACGTGATAGGTTGCGGGTTCGAGTCGCTCTCGAGGAAATAAAGTAAGGCAAGACGCGGCAGTAATTTTCGCCATTAGGCACACATACTGCGTGTCGACACGCAATGCCTCCAGAATAAAGTGGAAAGTAGGGAACGGAAGTATTTTAATGGGAACAGAGTATCTCTCACTAGGTTTTCAGGTACCCTGCTACCCTGCTACTGTGCAGGATATATCATAAAGCTACACATACACAGATATGAATATTATTTAGTTCGGCTCCATATATATAGAGCGTAATTTTTTAGCTTTGGTATTACTCATAACCTCTTATATTAATCTCTGTTCGCTTAATTAAATAGTCATACTTATAGTGAAGATTTCTATGTTGAATATATATAATTATGGTTCACATATTTATAATATACAAATGTTTTCCCACAGACGTGGGTAGAAAAACACAAGTATACTTGTGTTTTTCTTTCGCCATTACCATTTATGGCATTTAGAGTATGGCATCTCAAAAGTTTTTCATCCCCCACATGGCAGGGTAGGCAGAGGTGACCTCTGCCCAGGGGACCCTAGTGACCCTAGGAAAGAAAAATAACCTATTGTTAAGAAACTCCGTTCCACCTTTTCCGTTGAGCCCCGGATGTATTGCGTATTTTTATCTTCCGTTGAGTGCGTTATTGTTATCACTTACGTGCAATGCCAATTTAAGATTGTGTTCCATTCTATAATAACAGATACAAATTTTTTTCTTACAACTTTATTATCAAGATGTTATCAAACAACGTGGTCATAACATTTTATTGCGATCACTACAATTCACTAAGTCATGAACTAATCTAAACACAAATTTTACAAATACACTAATATAATGACAGATACCTGTGCGAATCCGGGTGTCAGAGCTAGTTAGGGAAGTAGAGGGATGTAGACGTAACCTGACGGTTTAACACTAAACACGAACGCTCGGTGCGGACGTCGCGCAACGACTAATGTGATCCCCACTCCCTGGCGCACCCTCGGATAGGGAATGAAGTCACCCCACGAGACGATGGCGAGACGATAACGACTGGATATTGCTTAGAATTGATAGATAATAAGATGGATTTCAAAATATATGTAATAACGACTATAAACTTTATCCTGTTTTTTTTAGATTCACTCTATATGCCGCTATCAGCTGGGTAAACAGAGGTAACCTAGTGTTAATACAGTCTCACTTACACTTTGTCTTATTACCAAAGCGAGTGAATGAAAATGTTTCATTTCCTGAGTGGAATTTGAACCCACAACCTCCGTGCTGGCGCTGGGTAGCTGCGCAACAACCGTCACTTACAAAATTTATGACCACAAAAGTAATGAAGTGTTCTAGATTAATACAAAATACATCGTCACCGACCGATGTACATAACAACAGAAAACTTCACATTCGTTTCGCTCTCAATATTTCTTATTACTTTATGCAAAATCCCTGCACACGACTTCGATTTATACATTGTTTCATTTATTATTTAATTAAAAAGTATTAATTGAAAATCTGATTTTTTATTAAAAATGTTTACCGTAATGTTACGGAATTTACTCGTGTTAATGTAATTTTTTCCAAATTTTACATGCATGATGTATTTTGTATTTTGGATGATATATGTATGTATTTCACACTCTCCACTCTCTCCTTTTCATCAGGATCAGAAATATTGTTAAATGGCAGGGCTCAACGCTGTAATTTTATACTACCAACATTTTTATCACACGGAGAGTATATTTTTCAATTCTAGCAAAATAGGGAAAGAGCCTTTCACATTCTACCGCATTTACTGTTGTTTTATTTTACATTATTCATTATAATATAAAGAAAATACTTACAATGTAAATATAAATTATACGTTGGAAAACTTACGTCACATTCATAACATTAGAAAATATTGTTACTAACAATGACTTTTACATGACAAAGGATCTACTTATTAATTAATACAGCGAGTAAATCTAACAGATATATAGTGTAGAGTATATAAACAGTAAGTCCTTTGGTCAGCAGTCGTCCAATATCCGCAGACATGTCGTCGCATCTAAGGTGGCTCCCTTCCTTCGCTCTCTTGCTGCCAGTCCTGTTGATGGTAAATACAAAAAATATTTATCCTTTTCTTGAATAAGTTTCAAAGTCTCCAGCTGATTTTTGTTAGAAATTATTAAAGCGATATTGTGTACAAACAACATTTATCTAATTGGAAAAGATATTTCCCGTTCAGGTCAAAAATTCTGTATTTGTTTTATCCAAATGAACTTAACCTGAGTTAGCCGTACGATATCTCACATGAAGTCAACTGTTTGAATGTTTCAGGCTTATACTAAACTGAACAAGTGAAAATACTTTAATGGAAAGGAAATCACTTTATATCTATATTTTTGACACATACTTATTTGTATATATGTATAATATATTAAAGGCATATTAATACGATTATATTAAAATTTACTTAAAAACACTTAATTGAATGTTATTCAAATTACATGTTAAATTTAATATTATTTTTTTCAGCTCTGTACCATAGAAGTGAATGGACAGTAAGTAATTTTTACTTTTACTACCAAAACGACTACCCGAAAACATCTCTACAAACATAGATAAATTGCTAACATTCAAGATAAAAAAAACAATAGGTTCCTTTGGTTAATCTGCTCTGGGAGATTGTGTGAGGCAAAAAAAAACTCTTAAAATCATTCATTCATATTATATTAAATTTATTTTTTTAAATAAATTTCATTCAATTAGTTACCTTTGATACCAATTTTAAATGTAATTTAAAAAGTGGAGTCCTTTTGGTGGACAGTAAGCTTTTTAAATCTTTCATCTTTAAATCTTTCTTTCTAAAATTTCATATTTCATTTTAATTCATTTTAATTAAAGGCTGGTTGTGGCGCAGCGGTACAAATTGTGCTGCACAATCGACTGGTTGCGGGTTCGATTCCCACTCGAGGAAAGAAAATATTTATTTATATTTTCATTTCTTCGCTCTGGTGAATTCAGCCGTGTGGTCCCGGCTTAGAATAGGATCACCCTGGTACTGTCGGTGTCGTAAGAGGCGACTAAAGTACGTGTGGTAGAGTCACGTCGCCAGTAATGGCAACACGCATGGGCAGACTCGACCGGATTTAATACCACCCCCGGCATCTTAAGCCGGCGTGAAGTAGTGGCCCTTGCTACTGCGTTTCGCATTAGGTAATGCCGGGCCCCGGTGCCCTTCATCTCCACCTTAAAGGCTGGCAACGCACCTGTGGCTCCTCTGGTGCTGCATGGAGTCGTGGGCGGCGGTGATCACTTACCATCAGGTGACCCGAACGCTCGTTTGCCTTGTCCTCTCCCATAAAAAAAAAAAAAAAAAATTCAGAAAATTTCGAAATAAAAAAAAATGTATCGATAATTTTGCGGTACTTTATAGAAAAATATTTGTTACTAATAGGAATGCAACAACATCGCTACTGGGCGCTCTCATTGTAAACAAAATAGAAAGATGCTTAGACAGAATAAACGCTATAGCTGACATCTTCGGTTTTGTGGGCTAGTTCACGTAAGTATTTAAACAGTTTATATGAATGAAAAAAAAATACATTACGAAAATGTAGCAAGAAACGATTTTGTCGTGGATTTTAAAAGAAAACAAAAACATTAAAAAATTGACGAAGAAAAAACAAAATGCAATAAATTACATTTAGTGCTTATAACAAAAACATATGAGAATGTACACAAGTATCGAACTCGCAATAGCCGGACTTCCTAAGTGAAATCATTGAGATCACAATAATTTTACATTAAATAAAATTAAATAGAATCTCTAGAAGTTATTTTTGTATATTGCGATCGTCGCAGGAGCACAATGTGTGACTGTATACGCGACATGTCTTGTGAACGATTGTCATTCGAAGAACATATTATAATATTATCCTCGCTCTGGTAACGAGACAAGGCGCGGTTTTCTTTTAAGTTACACTGCACTAGATACCTTAAAAATTAGGCTGAATGTGGACAACGGAGTGTCTTAACAATAGATTGCCTGTACCCTGCAATATATACAATACTGCGTTCAGCTGTAAAAATAAACAGTATACCGGCATTCGTAGGTATCGCTCTCTACAAGCAACCGCTTTATTTCAGTATCACATTGTTACTAGAATACCGTACGGGTTTACACCGCAAATTGCAACGTGCGGGACTTTTATTACACCCTGCAAATACTATTTTACTATTAAATGAATTAATATTTAACAATAGTTTTATTTTTAGAATAAACAACTAATATATTTTTTCTCATATTTCAGATATTTGGAGGAATTAAATAACTGCTAGAAAAAAAGTACACGGCATTCTATTTATAGTATTATATATATTTACTTATTTATTTTATTATGATATCATATATATGTATGTTATGGAGCTAAGTTAAATATGTTAAAAAATAATTATAAAACTTTAAATTATCTTTCTATGTAAAATAAACGGTAATATTGTTTCCTTTTGTTGTTGTTTTTTCTTACTTCTTTTACATAATAATTAAAAATAACAAAAATATAAATTAAAGCGACTAATTAGTTTTTTTAAATATTCTATATATATGAATAGAATATGTGAAAATCTATTATTGAGGTCATGTATTAATAATAGAACCCACATCATTGATTTTCAAATTGTTTGTTTGTTTGTCTGGACAGTCTAATCTCAGAGACGGCTTTATCGATTTAAATACAGTTTTCACCATCTTATTTAAGCAAAAACAATATTGTGTGTATTTTACTAAAATCGGTTCACAAATATAAATATTATATTAATACACATGAATTATTTTGTTTGAAAAAATTGCTATGAAATAGTTTTACTGAATTGATTGGCTGAAAGTTTTTTTAGTTTTCAATATAATTTTGCCTTTAAATGGTAAAGGTTTATACCATTAAAATAATTATTAAGATAAAAAAGAATAGATAGAAGATAAGATTGGTAAATTCACTCACCATTTCAAATTTTCCAAGATTTTTGAGAAGAAAAACTAAACTTAATAATTTTCAAAGTTTATTTTTATCAACATACCAAATATAATTGATATAAAAAATTAATTCCTATATATATAAATACATTTACCTGGTCCAATGTAATATCCGCACACATCCGCACCGGAAGACAGCTGCTAAGTGGCGCTCGCGCTACTGACTGCCATTATTTAGATAATAAACTCATATATTTCGATGGATTTACTTAAAGAGGAAAGAAGTGAAAACATAATGATCTATCGTGACAGTTTTTAGTAATTCCACAAAATATCATACTGTCATTAGTTATTTATAATATATTAGCTATAAACGTTTTATTTCTTAACCTATAATAGTACATTGTGGTATAAAAAAACTTCATTTTAATACTCTCGGTATTGTTTTTATTAACTTACGGTCGGAAAGTGAAGAAGAAAGTGTTTTACCCTACGTTTTCTCCGCCCGCTCATACAGCGTGACGCTAATCGAAATCGCACTTGACAACACGATTCCGTTTAAATTGGCAATATCACTTAAAAACTCGAAGTACTCTTACATAAGTGATTGAATCACATCATCGGTTTGTACCTTTATTACTTTTTTATATTCAAAATGTATGTCGGAGTAGACGCGAGTAGGTAATAACCTGTTTAAATGATGCGGGTTCCTTGTAAAGATTTAATTGACTGAAGAATCACTTGTAGGTCCCGACTGTCAATCCTAATAAACTATTGGGCTTATTTTTTTCTTTTTTTTTTTCACTTTTTTGTTTAGTTAGTTTTGTTTAGTTTAGTTTGTTTCACTTTTTTGTTAGGATTCATTAGTATTATTAAATCATATAAATATTCGGTCTCTTTGTGTTTTTCCGGTCGTCTCATTGGAACTACATCTGGTTCAGAAAGTAAAAAAGCAGTCTATATTTTTTTAACTTTCTCATTGTATTATTTTTTGAAATCCTCGTATATATATAATAAAAGAAAAATAAGTTATAAAGAATATTACATATATGCATACATACATACGTACATACACCCTTCCTTAGCAGTCGAGAAAAAACACTTTCATTACACAATAATATGTGCGCTTTTATAATATGATCCCAGAAAACGTCTGAAAATGTTCAATGTCACAATTTAAAATAGTTTGGAGAAGCTTGTTTGTTAAAGGTGTATTACCGAATTAATGAACAATCAGACAAACGGACAAAATTTAACAAATCATTATTTCTGTCACATTAATAAATGCCCCCAATAATAGATTTTGTAATATACTTATAGATTTATGTGTGGCAAGTGGTGGCGCATGGGCACATTGCGAGTAAGTGTAAACGCGATAAATAGCCACTACTATTTAATATACTATATATTAATATATTAATATACTATTCAATATATTAATATACTATTCAATTGCTCGCCCTTGTAACGGGGCAGAGCGCGGCGTTGAGCTCTGCCACTCAACGTGCAATACGTCCAGAGTGGAAGTGCCTTAATGGGAACGGAACGTTTTGACACTAGGTTCACAGATTTCCTCTGCTGTATGTGGGACACAGCAAGAAGTAAAAAAAATATATAAAACAATAATAATAATAAAAGATTCGAACGGAATCTGGAGCAAGGCGCTGCATTCATATACTGATACAATATCACGTTAGATATGCTCATTTACATTATTTTACATTTCTTTAAAACTATTATAATTACATTCACTCTGCACTAGGAGAGTATGTAAATTTTACATAAGAAATATCTTTATGTTACACAAACGAAGACGAGATAAATATAATTCAATTTATCTCAAAACTTAAAATGACTTCGGGAAACGCATTTATTATTAATTAACTAATATAATAGTTTCTTAATTCTTAGAAATATTTTCATCTGATATTATCGATTTAATTGAGTTATAATACAGGTCTTATTAACACGTACACAGCAGCTTGAGATCGAAAATGGCGTTATATAGACTTGAAGCAGAGTCGCGCTATGTTACATGTATACTATATGATGCCTGAAAACCCTCAACCGCACCACCGTGGAAAATGGCAAAGGACGAGTGTTGTCTATTTACATGACTACAATAGGTATGACAATTAAAATAGTAGATTTACAATAAAACGAGGACTCCTGCGCATATATAAAGCGAATCCAAGAACAACAAGTAATAATCTTTGTGAAAATACAACGTCGAGATGTCGCGTCGATCTGTGTCTAGATTTTCTTCTCTTGTAATATTTTTATTTGCGTTACTTTTGGTGAGTGACGAATTTAACTTGTTAAGATATATGTTTTAGATAATATAAATTTTACATATGATTTTACAGTTTAATAATAACTATAAGATTAATGTCATTATGTACTGCTGTTCGTAGTACATATTTAAAGCCGTATTGGCTCTATGCGATAGTGTTGGTTTGATGTCCACTTAGGGATTTTTCTCCTTTATGCTGTATACCGCATGTAAAAGAGTCGGCAGAGGGAGCATAATGATAATATATAAAATAATAATACATTAAATGGCGGAAATCGAAGCCGCATTTTACTAAGCTTAGCTATCGTTGCCAGCGCGAATAAATGAAAATAGTAAATATGTCATTCTCCCAATAAGGAATTAGGATCCACGACCTGTCGCGTTGTCAGTTACACCCTTATGCCTCTGCGCCACGACAGACTTTGATTAGACATGATAATACATAATATGTTTTTGTTTCAGATGACATCAAATGTCAATTGCCAGTATGTATTAAAATTTAATTAACGATTGATTGATATTCACGACTCAACGCACAGGATATATACAAATGTTCAAAACAAGTTTCTCCAAATATAATACAATTATAAAAATTAAAATTATTATTGACGTATTTTTACAAATTTCAAATAGCTTATTTTATAAATATTAAAAAAAAAACATAGCTTAATTCTAATGCATTTTTCCCATAACAACGTTTGGATAGACGTAGAGTATCCAAATAATTTTCAGCTTAACTATATTTCATTCGCTCGAGTGGAAAACGAATCGACGAGATGCTAGTATATGTCTTTATAATATGCATAATATTATTACAGAATGAATGGTACCCTCGAGATATCCTCCCTGCTGCTCGGGCACCTGCAGCACACGCTCGACAGCCTTACTGGATTCGCGCGCATCGCTGAGATACTGGGAACTACAGGTACATCATTACTCCAACTTCCATTGTTAATATCATTCGAAGTCATAACTATTGTGATCACTCAGACATATAATTGGCACGATAGTCATTTTTAGGGTTCCTTAGCTGTAAATAAAACCTCAACTATTAAAGACCACTTTGTTATCCGTCTGTCAAGATCATTTATCTCAATAACGCTTGGAGGTATTAATTAAGCTGAAATTCATATCAAATATCCAGGTCCAGTGCTCCAGAGGACCGTATCCTTTGGAGTATAGAAAAAATCAAGCAACATTCTATATGAAATTCGCCGTGTAAATAAATGAAAATTTATGAATATTTCATGGTAGAAAATCATTACAAAGTTATATTTCATACACAATAGTGTGCATACGCCAACAAATTTAAAGCCAGCCAGCCAGCGTATTTTATTTTAAAAATCGATAAATAAGTATTATTATATATTTCTTTATATTTTCAGGTCTCAGTGAAATTGCAGGTTAAAATATATAATGTATTTGGAGAATACTTTTTTTGTAACAATAAAGACGTTATACAATAAGTTAGCTATCTTATTTCTTATATATAATTATATATATATATATATATATAAATATAAATATATATATATATAATGTTTAATATTCCATATATTTAAAATTCCATTTCTTCGCTTTGGTGAAAAGGCTAAGGTTGCGTAAACAGCAACGTTGACTAACACTATTTAACACGCATTGCTTCCAAAAATAGAAGAAAATAAAGAAAAGAAGAAGCATAAAATCAAAAAAAGATTTCCCATGCTATGCTATGCTTAGGAGAGGTGGAAGGAGTAATGTTTAAGAAACTCAACAATTTATTGATATTATATAAGAATTAAAAATATTTTCTTTTGATGATTAATTGATTACAAGCATAGACGTGGATTTCGTGAAAGAAATGGCCAAGAACTTATAAAATAAGTTTAAAAATATTTAATATAAATATATCTTAAATATTTTTATAAATAATTTTAATTAAAAAAACAAATATCATTGCGTAGTTTACTTAAGCCGGTCTAAAATTAAATGAAATTATGAAACCTATAAATTACATAAATCAAGTGAAGAAATAATTACAACACTTATAAAAATTGATAAAATCGATGGATGGCATAGCAATAATGGCATACGCATTTAAATCCATAACAGCACCATCTAGATGAAAAAAAAGAAGCTAAGCACTATCAGAATTAAATAAATAAATATTCCGTTTTCTATAAGAATAATATAATATAAGATAAGAAATATATAATATGAAACATTTGATTGTAGTAGCTGCTTGTAATATTTAAATTAAATTTTAATAATATTTAAATTGTGTATTTTTTGTCCAAAACCAGAAGTAACAAAATAACGTACTAGCACGAATCAAAGGCCTTTACGTTATGTAAATATACCTTATATTACATATAGAATAACGAAATTTTCGTTATTTCGTAAAGAAAACATAATGTTTACAAACGTTCAACTTTAATTATATTGCGTTATTATCATCTCCATAGCGCCATCTTGTATTACGCAACTGAATTATTGGAAGAGTCGTCAACTTTATATTTAAGCTAAGAACTTTCATTGAATTAGTAATAGCTTCCATATTTTGCTACTAGAGGGCAGCAAAACATAAATATAGCCAATAACTAAAAAATATTGTTTCAGTT